>JAJLVW010000120.1:9217-28257 GCA_030570535.1 Starmera pachycereana
TTTTAAATTTTTTTTTTTTTTTTTTTTTTATTTTTTTTTTTTCAAAATTTGAGTCGAAAAATTGACAAAACTGAGCTGAATTTACCAGTGGAAAACATCAATAAATTTGAAGGACAAAAAGAACAGCAGAGAAACAAAGATGTCTTTAGACGAAGAGGAGCCTTCTATTACTATCAGCAGTGGCGTCAAGAACGACAGTCTTGGAAACGATATCATGGACGAGGACACCGAAGTGGTGTACGACCAAGAACAATTGGATTCAGATGCTGAGAACGACGGTGGTGAAGCCATTGGAGGTGAAAACAGTGCGAGTACTAAAAAATCCGTTTCATTTGCAGTCATTGATGAAGCTGAAGAAGAGGAAACCAGAAAACGTGAATTCTTAGAAGGTGGTGGTTTACCTGAACAGCCAGATAATCCAGATTTCTCCAAATTAACCCCATTATCACCAGAAATTATAAATAGACAAGCAACCATCAACATCGGTACCATTGGTCATGTTGCACACGGTAAATCCACCGTGGTTAAAGCCATTTCTGGAGTTCAAACCGTTCGTTTCAAAGATGAATTAGAACGTAATATTACCATTAAATTAGGTTATGCTAATGCTAAAATTTATAAATTAAACGATCCAAACGTTGATGAAACCACTTCTTATAGATCTTTTAGTTCTGATAAAGAAATCCACCCAAAATGTGACATTCCAGGTGTTGAATCCCGTTATAATTTAGTTAGACATGTTTCATTTGTTGATTGTCCAGGACATGATATTTTAATGAGTACCATGTTGTCTGGTGCCGCAGTTATGGATGCTGCATTATTATTAATTGCAGGTAATGAATCTTGTCCACAACCTCAAACTTCAGAACATTTAGCAGCTATTGAAATCATGAAATTAAAACATGTTATTATTTTACAAAATAAAGTTGATTTAATGAGACCAGAAAGTGCTTTAGAACATGAAAAATCTATTTTGAAATTTATTAGAGGTACAATTGCCGATGGTTCACCAATTGTTCCAATCTCTGCTCAATTGAAATATAATATCGATGCTGTTAATGAATTTATTGTTAAAACCATTCCAATCCCACCAAGAGACTTTTTAGCTTCACCAAGATTGATTGTTATTAGATCTTTTGATGTTAATAGACCAGGTGCAGAAATTGATGACTTAAAAGGTGGTGTTGCTGGTGGATCCATCTTAACTGGTGTTTTCAAATTAGGTGATGAAATTGAAATTAGACCAGGGATTGTTACTAAAGATGATAATGGTAAAATTCAATGTAAACCAATCTTTTCCAAGATTGTTTCATTGTTTGCTGAACATAATGACTTGAAATTTGCTGTTCCAGGTGGGTTAATTGGTGTTGGTACTAAAGTTGATCCTACTTTATGTAGAGCAGATCGTTTGGTTGGTCAAGTTGTTGGTGCTAAAGGTCATTTACCAAGTATTTATACTGATATTGAAATTAACTACTTCTTATTACGTCGTTTATTAGGTGTGAAAACTGAAGGTCAAAAACAAGCTAAAGTTAGAAAATTAGAAACTAATGAAGTTCTTATGGTTAACATTGGTTCTACTGCTACTGGTGCTCGTGTTGTTGCTGTTAAAGCTGATATGGCAAGATTACAATTGACTGCTCCTGCTTGTACTGAAATTAACGAAAAAATTGCTTTATCAAGACGTATTGAAAAACATTGGCGTCTAATTGGTTGGGCAACTATTAAAAAAGGTACTACTTTGGAACCAGTTGTAAACAACTAATTCAATCAATTTTGAAAAAAAAAAAGAAAGAAAACACATTACAACGACAAATTCATTAATCATTTTGTATATTAGCATCAAAGGAGAAGGAAGACGTTAAAAGGGGATGAATAAATCAAATTCAAATTCAAAAAATAAAAAGAAAAATAAAAAGAAAATTCTGTAGATATACATTTACAACATTTTATCAATGCCCTATCCACGACTAACTAATTCTAAATAAGTCTTTGAATTCAAAAATTTAGGAAATGAATCATTCTCCATCAATCTATAAATATTCTTATTAACTTGTTCAAATAATGGTGATAATTTTTTTAAAATAAACAAACTTTTAGATAATTCCTCTGCAGTTGGTGTTTTAGGAACTGTTGATTCAATAAACTTAACATCAGGGAAAATTTCAACTAAAAGATTCTTATTATTGCAATCTCTTTTATTTTTCAATGAATCTTTTCTTTCTTTAAATGTAACTTGTGATTCTTCTGTTATTGTCATTGCTGTTGGAACTTTAGTGGGTTCAGTATTCTTAACTTGATTATCAATTGATAAATGCACTTCTTTTGGTCTTGCTAGTAGGTTATTATGATTGAACGCTGATCTAACTGGAGATTTTGGGTGGGTCATTATACTTGTGATTTCTTCTCTTAACTCATGATCAATGTTTAATTGATAAGTAGATCCAATGGAAATATATGAAGAGTAAATATTATAAGCCAATGATAAACATTCATTGATATATTTTACAACAACGTCTTTGGAGTTGATTCTTGCATCATTATTTAAACTTTCATTACATTTTTGAGACTCCATGTATTTCTTCAACATAACCATTTTTTTCTTGAAATGTTTAATATTCAAATAAACATCTAAATTTTCAGCACAATATTCATTTTCTAAATGGTTTCTAAATAAATATCTAATACCTGGATCAACTAAAGTTTGTCTTAAAGTCAATTCCTTACTGATTTCTTCAATTTGATTTTCTGTTTCATTATCAGAATCATTAGCAATCAATTGATTACTTAAGATTAAACATGAGGTATCATTTATAATTTCAGAGCCATTAGCAACTTTGATGTTTTTAATTTTTTTATTCCAATGAGAAACTTCAAACCCATTTTTACTTAATGTATAAAAGGATGTTTTCAAAAGTTGAATTTTAGTTTTTGAGGTTGAAGTTGATGGTGGTAATATAATTGGGGAAATTAATCCATATTTATAGAAAACTTCAAGAATTCTTGTTGCTTCCTTTGGATAAATAATATCTGTACAATCCATTAACCATTGCCATGCTGCTTTTGCATTGAAACAATAATCAATTTTAACAGACTTATCACCAAATTTATAATCTTTATAAAGTCTAACACCTTTATTTGAAACATAATATTGAATATGTGAATCACTTTCAGGATTTGTGAAAAAATGATGTGCAAATGGAGATTCTCTTTCTTTATCTTTTGTTTTCGATTTAGTGAATTTTAGCAGTTTATTATCATTTAAAAAAGATGATGTCGAAGTGTTTTGTGTTGTATTTGAATTGCTGTTATTGGTTTTCAGATTTGACATAAAATCAAAGCTTTGTTGAAATGAAAAATCAAACTCTTTATTTTCAAAATTGTCCATTAATAGACTCAATGAAGGTAATTCATCTGGCGGATTTTTGGGACCCCAAACATTTGGTTCTTCACCCAAAAATTTAATAAATAACAAATTAATGAAATATTCAGAAAATAAAATTATATCAGTTGTTGAACTTCTCTCAAACTCAAATAATATCATTGAGTTAAAATCGGAATTCAAGATTTCTGGTAACTTATCTTTCTTAAATCCCATTTTTTTACAAAAATTGTATAATATGGCAACACCTTTAGCAGTTGGTTGTAGTAAAACATCATTTTTTGGTTCAAGTCTAGTCCTATCAGCTGGAGTATGTAATAATTTTGCTGTCATAAATTTTGATATTAACTTTGCTGCTAACTCTGGCTTAATTTGATATGATAATGTTGTGCTTGTAGCTTTTGATTCAATCTTGAGTTCTAAATTTGCCATTTTTTCAATTGATTCATTTAGTGAAAAAGAATATGGGAAACTTCTGCTAAGAAACCCGCCAATTTTTGAAGGTTTGACATCTGTAAGTCTCAAGCAAATCATCAAAGTTGAGAAAATCATTTTAAAATCCTTGGAAAAAATTTCACCACTAGGAGTTTTATCAAACTTCTTTGTGACCGCCTCATGCAATGTAAGTCTTTGATTCATCATGCTGAACTATCAATTGCTAACGTGAAGACGAAAACGAAAACCAAAATCAAAACTATGTGACAATTGCTTTGAAAAATTATATTGCATGTCTGGATATAATAAAGAGAATGATAAATGTTCATATTAATATCCACAAACATGAAACCTCATTTCAGTGTCAACCATCAATTGATTTTCATTTTTTTTTGTTTAGTATTATTGAAACAACATTAATTTGTTTTGCTTTTACTAGAAAATGTTTCATCTGTTTAAATTTTTATTGTTCTTGCCTAAAACAGGATACCAAAGAAAGTCAAAAACTCTGAAAAAAACAAATTTCACATAAAAACAATAACAAAAGCAGTCCCAGTTAGGGAATATGTTCCCAAATCCCATTTTTTTTACGATTGAAAACAAAACATTAGCAACAGTGTTAAACTGACATAAAAAAAAAAATCCGTTTATAAACGAGTCCAAGATTTAACAGAATTAGTACTATGTAGAACAGACTTCAGTTCATCTAGAGTGATTTCCGTTTGCAATAACTTAGTTTCAAAAGAACCATTGGTGAATTCCATAGTTCTACCTTTTCTAACAAGATGCATTGGTAAAGTTAATAAATTTAATTTTTGTAAAACTTCCCATGGTTTTTTACAATGTTCTTTTTCCCAAATTTTTAGATTAGTAGTTGTGATAGTTTTATTAAAAACGTTTAAGTTGATTTTTTGATTTCTCAAACGACTTTGAGATTTATATTCTTCATAAGTCATGTTTAAATTAATTTGATTAACTCCATTTTTGATAACAGTTCTTGCAGCACATATCAACAACTCTAATTCCAAGGGACTCAATAGATTGATAACTGAAATCAATGAATCCTTTTGGTTATTTGTCTCATATTTTTTGAAATCCAAATCATTTAAAAAAGGTTGATTAATATTGATTTTGGAAACTGGATAAATAAAATTATTAATTAAATCTTTGATATTATTGATTGATAAATGGTTAAAAACAACTAGATTTCTTAAGTTCCCATTTTGCAAATTTAACAGTTTTTCAATATGTTCATTCCAAAATTTTTCATATTTATTAACTGGAGAATCCACACTCAAGATTTTTTGTGAAATCTTGATAAATTTTTCTAAATTAGATTTTCTAAACTGAATCATTTTTTGGGAAAATCTACTTCTAACTCTTTTCTCAAACATATCCCTAATATTAATTTTACTTGATGAGCAAACAGTCAAAATTGGAGTTGAACTTGTTTCAACTAAATCAAATAAATTATAAAGTAAAGTTTGTTTATTGAAATTTGCAAAATTTTCAACTTCGTCAACAATAAATATAATTGCTGTATCAATTTTCCTTTCATTTTCATCCGATGGAGATTGATTCAATACTTTTTTATCCAACGTACTCAAAATATTGTTGAAAGTTTCATTAATAGATTTTTTATAAATTAATTCATCATTCTTCAATTCATCTAAATCAATACTGAAAATTCTTGAAACTTCAAAATCCAGCTGTTTAGCAATAGATTTAATCGCAATTCTTTCATTATCTTGCGAAAATCCATTGATTCTGATAGTAATGAAATCATCTTGAGGTGATTTGATTTTTGCTTTGAAATCATGTAATATTGAGTTGATACAATGAGTTTTTCCTGAACTCCTTGGCCCAATTATCAAGCAAGACTGACTTTCTTTATCGATAATAGTTGATTTGAATAAATTGAAAACTTCGTTATATTTTTCATCAATTTCATAAGGTTTATAAATTATTCTATTGGTTAATTTCTTGTATAATTTTGTGGAAAGTTCATTTATTTCATCTTCTTTGAGTGAAAAGTCTTTAGCAACAAGGGGTTGAAAATCCATAGAGTGATCTTGCATATCGATGGATGCAACATCAGTTGGTAGTAATGTTTTTTTAGGTTTAATTGGAGATGGATTTGCACTTTGTAAAGCATCAACAAACACTTCATCATCTTCATCATCCGTATTATTATCCAGTTCCTGAGTTGTGTCTTTTTTATCTAAAATAGTTTGTAGAGGAGGAACTTTTACTATTCTAGATAGATCTAAATCATCAACAATTTTGGAAGTTTTTGCAACTTCTTCTTCTGGTAAATCAACTGATTTGAACAACTTAATTCTTCTAATATCTTCATTTACATCACTTGTTATTGTAACACCTTCCAAAGTATCATCGTTACTCGTAGCAATTTCATCAATACCTTTAAATAATTTCAGTTTTTTCAACATTGGTTGGCTAACACCAGCAGGAGGACTGCTAATCTCTCTCTTGGTATTTGCATCTGGTTCACTAGCAGCAGTACCATTCTGAGTAGTAAGATCTTTTTCATCGTCAATCAAGCCTATCAATCTAACTGGTGTGGTTTCTTCATATTTTGATTCTGAGATAATATGATCTGGAGAAACGGCCAAAGCAGCTTTCCTCACTGGCACAAACTCCCCCAACTGGTCCATCTGCTGCTTCAGTCTCTGCGTGTCGTCATCGGCCATTCTTTAGCTATGCAAATTGCTAGTTTTGTATTGGAGTTGTTAGATTTGTTTACATTTCAAACTTTTTTTCTAGATGGGAAAAATCTACTGTTTTAAAAGCTTTGAATTTTACAACTGAATTTTATTTATTATCATTGTATAAATTTTTGTAAATAAAACAAAAGCAGGAAAACAAACAGAAAAAAAAGACAAAAATGCAGATGAAATATTATATTGACTTGTGTTGTATTTAATGAATTTGAGATTTTGAATTTGAATTTAAATTTTGAAAAAGATTAATTTCCTTCTTGACCAAAATCTGCAGTGAACTCCAGCTGTTTCTTCAGATCGTTCTCATTAACAGTTGGTCTTGTGGTCTTGATGGCTTTGATGAAATCTTTTATAGTCAAAGAAGGTTCTTGCAATTCTTCACCTTCAATTTGCAACCAATTCATTTCAAAAGCATCTGGATCCCCAGGCGAACATGGTGTTAGTTTATCCTTTTCTGTTCTCTTGAAATGTGTGGCACTTTGAATTTTTCTGATTGGTTGCATCAAAGCGTCTTTCACAACAACGGAGATATCAGCACCTGAATAACCTTCAGTCATTTCACCTAATAATTTATAATCTTTAGAACTTAATTCACATGGGGTATTACCCACGTTCAACTCAAACATCTTGGATCTTGCGTTGGCATCTGGCAATGCAATATAAATTCTCTTCTCAAATCTACGTCTAATAGCAGCATCTAATTGCCATGGGATATTAGTAGCACCGAGAACCAAAACACCAGATGAATCATTACCAACACCGTTCATTTGCACCAATAACTCAGTTTTAATTCTTCTTGAAGCTTCACTTTCACCTTCACCCCTTGGTCCACAAAGAGCATCAACTTCGTCAATGAAAATAATTGAAGGTTTATTTTCTCTAGCCATATTGAACAATTGTTTAACCAATCTTTCGCTCTCACCCATCCATTTACTCACCAAATCAGAAGATGAGATAGAAAAAAAAGTGGAGTTTGCTTCTGTGGCAACAGCTTTAGCTAAATAGGACTTACCAGTACCTGGAGGTCCATAAAGTAAAATACCGCTTAAAGGTTTACGTTTCCCTGTAAACAAATGTGGAAATTTCACAGGTAATATCACTGCTTCTTTCAAAGCTTCTTTTGCAAGATCTAAACCGGCAATATCTTCCCATTTGACATTTGGTTTCTCTGATAAAATTGCACTCGATAATGCGCCTCTTAATTTTTTAGTTTCTGCATCATCATCATTATCATCATTCCCACCAGAACCAGAGCCATTAGCAGCTGCTGCTTTTTTTGTTTTTCCTTCGTTCTGTTTGGCTTTATTCAAATGATCTTTCAAATTTTCAGCTCTTGCTAAATAATCTGAAAATTTTGCCTTTAGTAGTTGTTTTGATTGAGGGTTTTTCTCATATTTGATAGCTAGAAGCAAATAGTCTAAGCCATTGTAATATAAAGGGTACGCATCTTCGTACCTCGTTGCGTTATCAGCCTCAATAGCCTTCTGTATCAGCTCAATTCCTTTACTAACGAAATCTCCAGTAGACATAACTTTTTCTTAAAATTCTTCAAATTCTCCCAAAACTTATCAAAAATCCACTGTAATAAAAACTTGGCTCAAAAAAAGCTTGCTGAAAAACGAACGTGCTGTTCTAAAAACAAAAAATCAACCGAAAAGCTGCAAAATTCAACAAGTTCTCCAAATCAAATTTTCTGTTTTGTCAATAAAATCTGAAATTTTGTTTTTATTGTAAGGAGCAAAAAAAAAAGCAGTTTAACTGCCTATTTGGGAAATGAAAATGTTCAGCTGTTTAAGTTCATTTAATTTTTTTGATGTTTATTTCTGATCTGACCTGAAACTAAGTTTAACTGGCGACAACTTTGATTGTTTAGCTGTTGGTGGATTCGGCAATTCAATTTTTTCCAATTCCTCGCTTCTCAAAATCGTTTGATTCAGTTTTTCTTCAAACTCATTATCTTCAAGCAGTTGATCCATTGAATTGTAGTGTGAACTTTTGCTATTGTTGCCTGTAATAAATATTTTCTCCAACAACAATGTTCTCTCATTCGACTGTTTAACTTGCTGTTTTAAATCATCAATTGTGTGCTCCAATTGTCTAATTTTAGTGTTTAACAATTCAAATTTTAATTCTGTTTCTTTCTCTTTCTTCAAGCTTGGTAATAACACAGCATCTGTTTTTATACTCTTAATCTTTTTCATATCTATATTAGTTTTTTCTTTTCTAGTGTTCTTTATAGTGTCCTTTGATTCATTTTTTAAATCATAATTCGTATGTAATTGTGTCAAGTTTGGTTCATGCAATATCCCCAAAAGCGAGTCGTCTTTGCTCATTAGTTTGGAAATCCTACTGCTCAACTGTGCTGTCCTGGATCTCCTTGGAAGTGTTCTTGCAGATATATTATTTGGTTTCAGTTGTGTGTCGTCATCATCAGGAATACCGCTTTTCCTTCCTTTCAAAAACACACTACTGCTATTACCCACATTCTTCAGTATTCTATTGGGAGCTTTTCCTTTCAACTGTGTCAACTGTGTTGTTCGCTTGGTGATCTGTTGTTGTTGTTGTTGTTGTTGTTGTTGTTGTTGTTGTTGTTGTTGTTGTTGTTGTTGTTGTTGTTGTTGTTGTTGTTGTTGTTGTTGTTGTTGTTGTTGTTGTTGTTTGGTTTTAGCTGTAACTTTCTTCGTTTCTGCTGAAAAATGGACGTTTTCCTCTGCTAAAACTTGGTTCCATATCTTCCCAAGCTTGCTAAACATTATTCAAAGACCAAATCAGAGATCGAAACGCGCGTTGCTGGTTGTTTCTCTGCTTCAAAAGCTGAATGTTTTGAAATTTCTAGTTTGTAAACAAAAGACGCGTCGTGAAATTTATTTTTTTCTTTCTTCACTACAATCAAAGCTTTGAACAAGATGGAACCAGCAGTGCTACCGATTCAGCTACATCCTTCCAGTCTACGACCTATTGCCTACAGAGTGCTTTCGAAAAAACACGGCTTGAATATCAAATCTGAGGCGCTAGTGGCGTTGGCAGAGTACATAGGACCAACGTTTGGAATCGAATGGAAATCCAGCAGAGCACAGGAGTTTTTGGAAAGTGTGGGTAAGCTATGGAAAGAGCAGGAGCGTGGTTTGTTCATTGATGATGCAGGGCTCAGAGAGATCATCAAAGAGATTGAGCTTATAAATAATAAAGAATTGAAGAAAAAGCAGCAACACCTTAGACAACTGGAGCAACTAGAACAACAGCTGGAACAACAACAACAGCAGCAGCATGAAGAAGGCCAGGATGAAGATATGGATATGAATTTGACACCACCAACTTCAGTCACGCCTCCACCATTAACAGAAACCATAAACTGGCAAGAATACTTCAAATTGATTAATACTAGCGATCTACCAAAGTTCCAATACAACTACCACAAGAAGCATTTTGACCTTGTATGCAACAATGAAGAAGACACAAAATTTCCTAATGTATCTGTCAGTTCGAACGTGAAATTGTTTCAGCAACGTTATCATATAATTAAAGATAGAATTTTAAGAAATGAAACATTCCAACAGAATAAACAGAAATTGATTCAAATCAAAAACTTGCTGGGAAGAAACAACCAAAGATTTCTAGTGTTTGGAATGTTAACAAAACTAAATGAACAATGGTATTTACAAGATTTATCTGATAAAATATTACTAACTTTTGATGAAATTGATATAGTTATAGACTCTTATTTTGTCTCTGGTGTGTTTGTTATAATTGACGGTGTTCATTTCAACAACAGAATGCGTTGCTACTCTGTGGTGCAACCTCCAAGTGAAAGAAGGGCCGACTCGTTGGATGTTTATAATAACACTGATTTCTTAAACGTTTATTCAAATTTTAAAATTGATACGAATTTGAACAATAAGCTTAATGTTTTGGAGAAACAATTGAACCATTCAATCATTAATTTAGGATGTAACTGTTATTTGAATGAACTAAAATACTTGAACGGATTAACTAAATTTTTCACATTATTAGAAGAAGAATTGGAAAATGGTACAAATGAAGAAATGGAAGGATCACCAATATCATTAATTTTCAATGGAAGTTTTTCATCTAAAACAGTTTCTTTCATTGAATACAAACAAGGATTTGACTCATTGGCCAAAATATTAGAGAATTTTCCAAGATTATGCCATTCATTAACATTAATTTTCATACCTGGAGAAAACGATCATTGGGAATCAATTGTTTGGCCCAAACAGCCAATTTCCAAGATATTTGGTAACAGATTGAACAGAATTGTAAAAAAAATCCATTGGGCTTCTAATCCAGTTAGAATGAACTATCTTTCACAAGAATTTGTTATAATAAGAGACGATCTGAACTTGAAATTCAAAAGACATTTAGTTCATTTTGAAAATGAAATGAAGCTCAAAGACGACAGTGAAATCACAAGAATTGAACATTCCAAAATGGATGACTCCAAGAAAATCATTAAAACGTTGTTGAACCAAGGGCATTTGTTTCCATTCACTAGAAACATCAGACAAGTCAACTGGGAATTGGATTATGCATTGTATTTAAATCCAATTCCAAATGTGTTAATCCTTAATGATCCAACATTACCAATTTTTGAATTGACTTACAATGGTTGCAAATGTTTCAACTCTGGAGAACTCATCATAAGGAACAAACTTAATTTTTGCAAGTACTTACCAAATTTAAAGAAGGTTGTGTTCAAAGACATGCAAATTTAGTTTATTTATTTAATTTATTTATAAGGCCATTGCTTGATTTCAGAAGTGAGATGTTTAGGTAGACAATAAACAGGATCAATCTCCACCAGATCTTCAAACCTCATCAGACTCAGACCTGCCATTCCGAAAAAAGTGTGGAAAATATCAACTTGATTGTTTGGTCTATCACTGATTCCTCCACTCACGTCATCTTGTGAAGATAATATAAACTCTCTTAATTTGCTGAAATCAATCCAATGTAGTTTCCCAATGATTGCCAATGAGGACATCACCCACCAACTGTAACACACATCTGGTAACTTGCTTGGTCTCCCATTCAAACCTCCATTTTCCAACTGTCTTTCACTCAACCACCATCCAGTTAATTCAACATCCACTAGATCCAGTTTATTGCAAATGGCCAACGTGGCAAGACATACCAATGCCTGTGCACCATGACTCTCACTACCAGGACATAGACCAAATCCACCATCAAAATTCTGACATCTCATAATAAACTCCACAGATTTCTCAACAATCTCTTCATTCAATTCCTCTAACAACGACAATGCTTGTATTCCAGTGTACACAAATCTAGTATCAACTTCACCATACTGATCCCCTTGGAAAGATCCATCCGGCAACTGCATTGATTTAATAAACCCAACAACTTTTTCTCTTTTATCACCCAATTCATCTAATTTCCCATATATAAACAATATCTGCAATGCAGAAAGCGTACAATGCAAATTACTATCATGCCCAAAATGCGCCCCAAACCCACCATCACTTTCATTATAACACTTCATAACAAACTCCACCACTTCATCTTGATTGAAAACATCAGATTTGTTGAGAAGCACAAGAGCAGAAAGCCCCCAATAAAGTCCGTTGATTCGCAGGTGCTCTGAGAGCCAATACTCATAGTCATCTTTATGACTATCCAGCTGTGCAATGTACTGGATGTGTTTTGTGCGGAGGAATTGCATCTTGGTGGGTGCTCACTGCTTTGATATTCGAATAGTAATTTTTTTTTTTTTATTTTTTTTTTTATGTTTAAAATTATTTTGAGAGTGAAGAAAAGAGCCGGGGAAATGAACGTTCCAACGTTAGATAAAGACGTGAGGAAGAAACTAGTGCAATTGGGACACTTGGAGGAATTGAATGGTGAAAATAGCGTGAAAAGACGAGCAAGATTGATTGAGTTGATGCAAAATTTGGATCCAGAAGATACTGAAATGGTGTATGAAGACCACAGTGAAGACAGCGAAACTGAGGAACAAGTTGAGGAACATTATACAGAAGGACCTGTTGAGCTTGTTGATATAAGACGTGAAATCACTGCATTTTCATTGGAAAGAACAGCGAAAAGATTGAAAAATGAACTTCATCAGTTCCAGACACTATCTAAAGTGAAACAACTAACAATACGGAGAACTGAAGCAAAGAAATACAAAACTGTTGAATTGTATGGGTCCAATATCTTATCGTCAAGACCCATTTCAAATATCAAAATTAGTCCGTTTGATTCAAACCAAATTATCATTGGTTCATGGTCTGGTTCAGTGAAATTAGTTAGTAAAGAATTGAACGAAGTGGCTACATTTACTGGACATGAGGATAAAATTGGTGGATTAGACTGGCATCCAACAGATGCAAACGTTTTTCTATCTTCTGGTCATCATGATATCAAAATACATGATTTAACAAATTCAACTTCTACTACAAGTTTCAAAGGGCACACAAACAGGGTGATTAATACAGAGTTCCATCCAATGGGTAAACATATGGCTAGTGCTTCTTTTGATAAATCATGGAAATTTTGGGATATCACTAAACAGAATGAAATTTATACACAATTTGGACATTCGAATGAATTATATGCATTATCATTTCAAAAAGATGGAAGTTTATTAGCCACTGGTGGTCTTGATTCGATTGGACTTATTTGGGACTTAAGAATGGGTAAAAACATTATGGTGTTAAACAAACATATCAAACCGATTTACTCGATCAATTGGCGTGATAATAGTTATCAATTGGCAACTGGTGGAGGTGATGGATTGATTAAAATTTGGGATCTTAGAAAATCAGATGAGTTGGTTTCAATACCGGCGCATAAGAAGAATATTTCTGATTTGAAGTTCAATAAAAACACATTGGCTTCAAGTTCGTTTGATGGATTAATCAAAATTTTCAATTGTGATAATTGGATTGAATTGAGCTCATTACAAGGCCATTTGGATAAAGTTATGAGCGTAGATTACAATGATGAATTTATGGTCAGTTCTGGATGGGATAGATCTGTAAAAATATGGAAATATCAATGAATATACGTTTTATATACTTGGACTGTTTCTACCATTTTTAACTTTCATCTGTAAGAATTTGGAACTTTCTAAAATTTGGTACTTTAACTCATCAATTTTAGCTTGTAAATGTAAAATTTGATCAACATATGTTTCGTTTGGTGTTACAGGTGTAAATGTTTCAAAGTAATTTTGAAATAAAATTTCATTTTTACCAACTTCCACTTTCAATGTTTGAATTCTCCTCTCACTCTCCTCTATTGAATTTTTTGCATTGGTAATTTCCTTTGATATATATTCAATTTCTTTGTTTAAGTTCTCCACACTTGTAGTTTTCTTTTGAATCTCTTTTTTCAACTCTTTGATTTTATTCAACTTTTCATATTTATTTAGTATTTTAATCTTATCTTCTAAATCATGGTTTGAGTTTTTAATCTCTGCAATTTGATCCAACAGCTTCTTGGAAATAACATTACTGGATTTGACTCGCTCTTTCAAATGACTCAACTCATTCAAGAATTTAGCCTCATCTTCAATCAGATATTGTTTTTTTTGTGCTTCAATCTCATAAAAGTTATTATGCTCAGTTAATTGAATCATCAACTGATTTATCAAAACATTATAGTTTTGAATCAATTTATGCGTTAGTGTATCTTGGTAATTAGAATTCACTGATAATATTCCAAAATTTATATCATTTAAAGGATTAGAAGTATAATCTTTATTCAATCTTTTCAAATTATAAAAAGATTTAAATTCTTCTGGGTTAACAACTCTTTTCTCAAATATCACTTCTGTTAACAATGATTTCTCGACATCATTTGCATCATATCGTTTGATTGATGACAATTCAGGTAACGGCCACGGATTTTTCTTGAAATCTGATATCCATTTGGAGAAATATTGTAATTTTTTAGAATAAATCGGTCTTAGATCTGGTGGTAATACACCACATCTATCTCTTAACACCACAATTGCCGCAGTCACATCAACCAAATATTGTCTATTTCTTTCAAAATTTGGGACATTTCTGAAAAAAGTTGCGATATGATCAATTGAATTAACAGTGACAAGTCTGATTATTGGTGTATCTGAATTTTTCTTTAAGGAGTATAATAAATCATTTTTTGCTGTTATATCAAGAGAAATAATCAAATCAAAATTTTCATCTATTGGCTGATCATAGTTTGAAGGTATCAAAGTTGTAACCAATTTATTTTTTGTTGGTTTTAACTTAGCCTGATTTCTTAAATAATTCCCCGAAGCTTTCTTAATATCACTCTTGGAGTTGTTGATCAACAAAGATTCCAACAAATCCATCAATTTACCGCCTCTACCAACAACGGCAATTTTCAAATTGGAATCTTGTAATAAAACCAACAAATCTTTCAGCACTTGAAATTTCCCACTTGTTTCTAAAATATTGTTTGATGCATCCTTCGAAGTCAATGCTTTAGGTATGAAATGAGTGATCAATAAATACGGATGTGTTGCAACCAATTGAGAATTCAAATAAAGCACCTCCAACGAGTCCAGTAATACTTGGTCTTTATCCTCCGTTTCAAAGTATTTCAAAATATCTGCATAATGCAACGACACAACTTGATCAGTCAATTCCTTTTGATATTCTGTCATGGGGACAGGCAAAGTGTAATCACCAGAAACATTTGCATTTGTTGCCAATTCAACAATTTGGGGCTCAGGAGTCGTATCCAAAATTTTGAAAAGATCCATCAATATAATCAACTCTTATCTTCTTTAAGATTCACTCAACACTTTTCAGAAACATGCAATTTCCAATGAAAAAGCACTGTAATAAAGTTTTTAAATATTAACAAAAATTTGTTTACTTAAAAAAAAAAAAAAAAAAAAAAATCGCTTAAATTGTTTTGCCACTTGAGAAAACACACCAAAACAAAAAGCAGGACCAAATGGAGCTCAGTGCCGATGAACTCGCGTTGTATGATAGACAACTTAGAGTATGGGGTGCAGAAGGCCAAAACAAGATCAAAAATGCGTCAATTCTCATGATAAACATGAATGGAGTTGGAAATGAAATTATTAAAAATTTGGTTCTTTGTGGTGTTGGTTCAATAGAGATATGGGATGCTTCTATCGTTGTTGAGAGTGACTTCACCACACAGTTTTTCCTAAGTGAAGAAGATTTGGGGAAATTGAAACTAGAAGCTGTTAAAGAAAGAATTAAAGATATGAATCCACGAGTTGGGTTAAGTATAAACACTTCACCATTGCAATTTGAGAATTCTGAGTATTTCAACCAATTTAGTGTCATTATTGCCAACGACCTATCTGGCTTACAACTGTTCCAATTGAATGAAATCACAAGATCTTTGAATAAACCATTTTTCAGTACAAAATCATCAGGTTTTTTTGCAAGTTATATGATTGATTTAATAACAGATTTAACTTCATTCAACAGTCCAAAGGCTCCATTGGGAAGAAAAGTTGGTGCTATATCAGCGACTCAAGAAATTATCAAAGTTGATGTATCATTTGATAAAGAAGAAGATAAATATATGGAGAATTATATCGTTAAATCTAATTTTACTAAGTTTAACGAATTTATACATTCATCTAAGTTGAAGAATTTAACTAAAAGACAAAAGAAAAGAATCAGTCCATTTGTTACAATCTTCCTAGCATTATTCAAATTAGAATCAGAAAATTTAGAATTTTCTAAAAATTTATTAATTAAAGAATGTGAAGAAATAACGCAATTTTTACAAATAAACGCAGTGGAAAAATCAACAATTGATGAATTCATTAAGAACTTAGGTGTTGAGATTGTATCAATAAGTGCAATGTTAGGAGGTATTGTGTCACAAGATGTTATAAATTACATTTCTAAAAAAGAATTAGTTAGTAATAATATGTTGATTATTGATGGGATTGAAGGAATCACGCCAATTTATCAATTATAATACTTGTGTACACAATGCACAAATAAAATAAAATAAAATAAACACAACAACAACAACAACAACATGTATTATTTTATTCAATCTACTCTTTTTCTTTTTTCTTTTTTTTCTTTTTTCTTTATTTTCATATATTGATTCAACTTAATTACCACCACTAACAGCTAATTTAGTGAGATGTTCCATAAAAGTTTTCAACGAAACATCATCGGTCAACACCACAGCTGCACCTGTACCAGTAAATCTTTCACTTGCATGAGTATTCGAAGGATTTAGTCTTGCATATAAAAATCTAGCTTGTGAACCACCTTCTTCAGTATCAATAAATCTTGGTAATGGGAATCTATCAATCAATAATTCAGCAGCTTCTCTTTTCGCCTCATTAAGGAAATCTTTGAAAGATTCATATTGTGGATCATCTTGATACCCAGCATTTCTCCAAGCTGCAATAGTTTGACCATGATAAATTAAAATATGGAAAAAAGTATCTAATAATAAAATTCTATCTGGTTGGATTGAAATTGAATCTAATAGAACAGGTTCTGGTTCTTGATCCATTGCAAATGATGTTAAAGTTGGTTGGATCATGATCAATGAATTATTAGTATCTTCTCTTGTTAAAACATGTCTATAAAATGCAGTTTCATCAGGTGAATTATTGAAAACTTGTAAAAATTGAGATCTTCTTAAATAAAACATAAATTGAGGATAAAGTGAAAAAACTGGTGATAAACGGAAACTTTCTGGTTGATCTTTTAAATAATCTGCAAATTTTGCACATAATTTAATTAACATTCTATCAATCCATCTCAAGATATCTGCACCATCATCTTGATCCGCTTTAACAACTGCAATTCTTGACATTAATACAGCTGCAGCTTCTTGATCAAATGAATTTGAGACAGCAACATCATTCATTGAAGATAATGGGTTGACTAATGTAGTTACTCTTGTTCTAAAAGTACCTGAAGAATGTTGATAAGTTGTAACAAATTGAATAAATGAAGATTGGTTATAAGAAGGAGCTGAACCAGTTGCTTGATTAGCAATTTCAAAAAAAACAGCATATGTATGATTTGGAGAAATTGAACACATTTTCCAAGTATTTGTACCACCTAAACCAATTTCAGTATCAGAAATATTTGCAACATTAATTGTAACATCATTACCACCAGTAGTTGATTTTTTCACTGGAATAGCATGGCCAATTAAACCTTGAATTTTCAATTCTTTTGAAGTTTTAACTTCAAGATTTGCATTAAAACTCATTAATAAATAACCTTGATCATCTTTATTAAATAATCTTAAGTAAGATTGTTTAAAGATTGATGTTGTAAAAGCATCACATAAAAGCAAAACACCACCAGTTTTATTAGCTAAAGATTGCATTTCATTCATACCAATTTGATCATAACAACCTGCAAAAATATCAACTGTATGACCATTAGCTGCAGCTTTATCTGCTAAAGAATTGTAAAATTTGATGGCTTTTTTATAATGTTTAGCAGAATCTTTATCAATATCAGAATGAGATCTAATTGGTTCTCTTAGTTCATTTGAAACGATTAAACCTGGTCCCAATGTACCAGGACCAGCACTAAAAAGTTGAACTCTTGCACCTGACATTGGAAAAGTTGCTTGTAATAATCCGACAGCAATTGACATAGCAGCACCAGTTGATCTAACAGCTCTATGACCATTACTAACTTGCCATTGATCAACTTTCAAGTTTTCCAAAATTGAAGTTAATTGGAACTCAATATTTTGTAAAATACCAAAAAATTTAGTGAAATCTTTATTTAATAAAATCGATAATGATTCAAGTGAGTAATCTTTATCACCTTTGAAGACAAAAGATTTAGGGAATGGAGAAGTTAAATCATGTAAATTAATCACTGTACCAAATGTAATTAATCCAATTAAACTATTTGGAGGTAATAAATTCAAAGAAATGATTAAAGTTTCTTTTAAAGCTTGTAAATTTTCTTCATCTTGACATAAATCAACAACAAAGAGGAAAATTGGTGGACATTTAACAGGTTTTGATGAGATATATTCAATTGAAGTTGATTGAATTTGTAATTCCAATGGTAAATTTTCCTGAGTTAACCCTGCATAATGAGCAGACAATTGATTTCTTGATTGACAAAATGGACATAACCACACATTAGATCTGACATCTAAGGAGCAATAAGGGTTCAAGATAGCTTTACATTGAGGTTTGATACAAACAATCGGTTCATAATTGGCAATTCTTAAATCTTCAATGTTTTTCAAAGGTGTATAAAGAGCACCAATTGGCACGACCAGCTTGTTTGCCTCAGTGCGTGAGTTTGGGAACACGTTCCATGAGAAGCGCACTCCGTTCAAATCCTCGTTGTCCTCGATGTTCATTTTTCTTCTGTTTCCAATTGAAGTTCGTTGTTTACTTTTATTTTTATTTTTATTTTTTTCTTTCTTTCTTTCTTTCGATATATTATTATGTACTGGAATTTTTGGTGATGTGTTAAAAAAAACAGAAA
>JAJLVW010000121.1:0-26019 GCA_030570535.1 Starmera pachycereana
TTTTTTAGTATTAAATTCTACTAATTTTGACATATTCTCCCCATTTATGAGTTTATTATTATTTTTATTATTGACCTTTCGCATTATTTCTCTTTTTAGTTTCTTTTAGCTTAAAATAGGTTTTTTTAGTATTATATTCTACTAATTTCGACAATTTCTCCCATAATACATTTATATATTTATTTTTTATATATTTTTTAGGGTGTTATTCTAGATTTTCGACATATTCTCCCTATATAGAGATAGAGTAGAGATCTTTATTTTTAGATTTGAGAGCCTATTTTTATTATTTTTTATTTTATTAAGCCTAACTATCATTTTTTCTTAAGGGTACCCCAAGTCCAGATTTTATTCTTTATTAAAGAGTTATTTACTTTAGATTTTATTCGTCTAGCTTATTTAGAGTATACTACTATTTTTATTTTTGATTTTTTATTCATTTACACTTTTTTATGATTAGGATTTCTGATATAGTCTTTAGGAAAGATCTTGTGAAAATTGGTTTTTAGATTATCTTACTTAATTGGGAACGCACAGTGCAGCGCCAGCGTAACGTAGGAATTAACTTACCCGGACGGAGAATAGTGCTTCTATTCTTCGGAATACTCAAATAGAGAAGCATGCTATGCGTTAGTAAATACCTTGTGAATCTCTGGCTTATCCACTCAATATCTCTAACCTCATACTACATATTTCCCTATTTATAAATATTTCTCTATTTAAACCTTTCCTTACCTATTTAATATTCTCCTTCTTACTATTATTATTTTTACTATTATCCTATTTTTACTCTTTATAAGACTACTAACACGAGGAAAGATCCTTATATATCTTACTTTAACTTATATTCTTATCTCATTCTTACTTTTTGTAATAAATACCTGCTGAATACTTCTTTATCTTTTAATTTTTTATTACTTATCTTTAGAATTTTGACTTTATAATACTATCAATTATTATTGAATACTTTGTTAATTAAGTATTTTTATTCTCTTATTTTATTCTATAGACTTTAGAGTTCTCTAAATACTTTATGTTATTTTAATTATTACTTTTATTATTAGATTCTCAGATATTTATTTTATATCCTTTAATAATTTTTTATTACTAATCTATATTTTATAAGGTGACAAGTCTTAAATTATATAGTTAATTTTTATATATTATAATTAGAATCTTATTATTTATTTCTGAATTTTTAATTTTTATTTTGGTTTAGATTTAAAAATAAAAATAAATTTATTTTTATTTTCAACCTTAAGATATATTCTTTATTTACATTGAGGATAGAATCAAACTAATGCTTATAATTATTTCATTTATTATTTTTACTATCTTTTTACTATTTTATCTTTTTACACTTTTTTGTTCTTTTTTTACATTTTTATTATTTTTGTACATTTCATTTTTTGTTATTTATTTACTCTTTATCTTTTTGTTCTTAATCCTTTTTTATTTTCAGTTACGCTTAGCAAGCTCCCTCGTATTAGGTTCCGTAGAGTTGGAAGCACCAACTTACGTCCGGGAAGTTAATTCTCCCGTTCGCTATCGCTGCCACGTGTCGTCTAATTTCTAATTATGCTTCCAAGTCAAGAGCCAAAAACTTTCCCTATCGTTCTTTGTTTTATTCTTGACCCTTAATTATCCTTTCTATTCACTTATTCACTTTATTCTCTTTATACTCTTTATTCCTTGAATAATAATCCTATCTTTTACTACTACTTATTATTTCCTTACCCTTAATTTAGACTCTTCTATTTACATTATTTAATAGATACTTCCTTACATTTTTATTTATATTTATTATTTTTATATTCTTCCTTATATTTATATACTATTTATTTCTTTATAGTTATCTATACTATTTAGATTTATCTATACTATTTACATTATTTATATATTATTTACATTATTTAATTTACTCTCTTATGTTTATTTATACACTACTCTTTACATTAATTATTTATACTTTTCATGTTAATTTATACACTACTCTTTACATTAATTACTTCTAATTTTTATGTTAATTTATACACTACTCTTTACATTAATTACTTCTAATTTTATTATTAATTTATACACTACACTTTAATTAAATTACTTCTAATTTTATTCTTTATTTAGATACTACTATTTTATTATATTATTTTTATTTAGACACTACTATTTTATTATATTATTTACCTTTATATTATTATCACTTATTTATATTTATATTTATATTTATATTTATATTATTAGGTATTAGGTATTTATCTTTTATTCTTTTATTTTTAGGATTAGGTATTTACCTTTTATATTTTTATTATTATATTTATTATAAGGTATTTATCTTATATTCTTTTATTTACTTCATTTTACCTTATTTTTACTTATTTATAGTATTATCTATTTTTGGTTTGTTAGGGTTTCCCCTTAATCCTAATTGGTATCGAACCAATCTTTCTAGCATGAAAAGCTAGCGTATTAACCTATATACTATAGGATCTTATTATATCATAGATTCGAACTATGCTCATCTGATTACAAAACAGATATTTTAACCAAATAAACTAATATAATTTTCAAGAATAATAGGATTTGAACCTATAATGGTAGATTTGAAGTCTAAAGTATTACCAATTATACTATATTCTTTTTATAGACAAGTACAGGATTTGCACCTATATTAATAGATTATGAATCTAATATGTTAACTATTACACTAACTTGTATATTCATTAGTAGAGTCGAACTACTATTATTAATTCCGTAAATTAACGTTTTAACCATTAAACTAAATGAACAATGTATGAAAACCCAACCAACCTACCTAATACCAACAATGTATTCCCGAATATAAGAACTAATATAATCTATATAAATGATATTTTATAACTACAAAAATATCAAACCTTAACTAATTTACGGGATTATAGTAATTATTTTTTAGATTATTAAAAATAACTGACAAAAATTACCTAACACCCTTAAATTATTCATCATTTCTGAATTATTTATAAAGATTACTTAATATTAATTATTATATACATTTCCCTACTATAATAATTTCTTATTATATCATATGAATCAATGACTTTCATATACCCACCCGAATACTAACAATGTATTCTAGAATATAAATACCAATTTATCACACACTTAATATTTTTATTTAATTTTAATTAATAAGAAAGAATATTTATCACACACTTAATATTTATCACACACTTAATATTTTACCTAACTTAAACTCATAATTAATAAAGAATATTTAATATTGATATTTATAACATTTCCCAACCGTAATTAATAATTACGTTATATGAATTTATAAGATTCATACACCCACCCATTTAAATTAATAAATAATAGAATATTAAACACCGTATAATAATAAGAAAGAGATCATTAAACAGAATAATCCAGTAGCTTCACTTAAGGCGAAACCTAAAATTGCAAAAGGTAATAAAGTATTTCTTAATGCAGGGTTTCTTGAAGTACCATTAATTAAAGCTGCGAAAACGATAGCGATACCGATTCCTGCTCCTAATAATCCGATTGTTGAAATTCCAGCTCCGATGTATTTTGCTGCTAATACTAATTGCATAGTTATTATATATTTTATATAGCTTAATTATTAAGTTCTATTATACTATCATAAGCAAGGATTTGAACCTTGATCTAATCTTAATGAGAGATCTGTATTAGCCGATTATACTACTAATGATATAATTTTTATATATATTTAAATAATACTTTCATATTATAAATGAAGTAATTAATTTAATTATTAGAAAAAGAATTTCTATTTCTGATTTATTATTCTATTTAGATTGTAAATAGAGGTTAGAATCAAAGTATAGCTTATAAACTATATATTAAAAATACGAGTAATATTTTATTTATTAATATATTAGAGGTTAAAAATGAGATACTAACTATTAAAAATACAATTTAATATTTCTAAAATAATAGATATAGAATATATAAATGGTCAAGAATGGGACTGTTGCCAATGATATTATCTTTATATTTATTATTATTAATATATAGTCCTATTATTCTCTTTTGTATTTAGTCTAATGACTATAAATTTAATCTCAGTTTTCTACTTTATCACTATGTGAGTTCAACGTTGATTGTTCTCAACTAATGCTAAAGATATTGCTGTTTTATACTTAATCTTCGCTATCTTTACTGGTTTAGTTGGTTCTTCTATGTCTTTAATTATCCGTTTAGAATTAGCTGCTCCTGGGGCTCAAGTTTTATTTAATAATAATCAATTATTTAATGTTTTAGTAGCTGCTCATGCTATCTTAATGATCTTCTTCTTAGTTATGCCTGGTTTATTAGGTTCTTTCGGTAATTATTTCTTACCTTTAATGATCGGAGCTAGTGATATGAGTTTCGCTCGTTTAAATAATATTAGTTTCTGATTATTACCTCCTGCTTTCGTCTGTTTAATCTCTTCTGCATTAATCGAAAGTGGAGCCGGGACTGGTTGAACTGTTTATCCTCCTTTATCAGGTATTCAAGCTCATTCTTCTCCTTCTGTTGATTTAGCTATCTTCGCTTTACATTTAACTTCTATCTCATCTTTATTAGGTGCTATTAACTTCTTAGCTACTACTTATAATATGAGAACTATCGGTATGACTTATCATAAATTACCTTTATTCGTATGAGCTATCGTTATTACTGCTGTAATGTTATTATTATCATTACCTGTATTAAGTGCTGGGGTTACTATGTTATTATTAGATAGAAACTTTAATACTTCTTTCTTCGAAGTTGCCGGAGGGGGAGATCCTGTTTTATATCAACATTTATTCTGATTCTTCGGACATCCTGAAGTATATATTATTATTGTTCCAGGTTTCGGTGTTATCTCTCATGTTGTAAGTTCTTATTCTAAAAAACCAGTATTCGGACAAATCTCTATGGTTTATGCTATGGCTTCTATTGCTTTCTTAGGTTTCTTAGTATGATCACATCATATGTATACTGTAGGTTTAGATGCTGATACTAGAGCTTATTTCACTAGTGCTACTATGGTTATTGCTATCCCTACTGGTATTAAAATCTTCTCATGATTAGCTACTTTATATGGAGGTTCTATTAGATTAGCTGTACCTTTATTATATGCTGTAGCTTTCTTATTCTTATTCACTATTGGAGGATTAACAGGTGTAGCTTTATCTAATGCATCATTAGATGTTGCATTCCATGATACATATTATGTAGTTGCACATTTCCATTATGTATTATCATTAGGAGCTATTTTCTCATTATTTGCTGGATATTATTATTGAAGTCCATTAGTATTAGGATTATACTTCAATGAAAGATTAGCACAAATTCAATTCTGATTATTATTTGTAGGGGCTAATATGATTTTCATGCCTATGCATTTCTTAGGAATTAATGGAATGCCTAGAAGAATTCCTGATTATCCAGATGCATTTGCAGGATGAAATTATGTAAGTTCAGTAGGATCAGTATTATCTATTGTATCATTATTTTTCTTTATTTATGTATTATATGATCAAATGATTAATGGATTAACTAATAAAGTTAATGATTCAGTATTAGAAGTAAAACAACCGGATTATGTAGAGAGTAATGGAGTATTTGAGGGACATAGAACATCATCTATTGAGTTTTTATTAACATCACCTCCAGCAATTCATACATTCAACACACCGGCTGTACAGTCATAATATTCTAAGAGTATTCTGGTAGATCAGAGGGGGGTATAATGTTTTAACTGGTAACGCACAGTGCAGCGTCAGCGTAACGTAGGAATTAACTCTCCGGACGG
This sequence comes from Starmera pachycereana, assembly GCA_030570535.1. Classification (NCBI taxonomy): domain Eukaryota; kingdom Fungi; phylum Ascomycota; class Saccharomycetes; order Phaffomycetales; family Phaffomycetaceae; genus Starmera; species Starmera pachycereana. The sequence continues at coordinate 5,804 of JAJLVW010000121.1, forward strand.
AAGTTTGTGCTTTCAAACTTGCGGAATACTATTGGAGAGAAGCATGCTATGCGTAATTAAATACAATTGTTGCACTATATAAATATATAATTAATATTCTATTAGAAGAAAGTTAATCACTAAAGATTAGTTATATATTTTAAAAATACATTGGATAAATCTGTATTAAGAAATTAGCTCTTTAATGGGTAATTATGACCGCCTCCTGACGGTCCTATATTAATAGATTTATTTCTCTTATTTTAATATCTTTCATTTTTATTCTCCTATTTCTATTTTCTATATATCATAATGTTATTGGTTAGTATCACATTCTTAATTATAGATATATTAGAGATATCTAGTATTTTTCATTTTTATTTATTTTAAATACTTTAATATCTTAATATTATAAGCTAGAATCTCATTCTTAACTATTAATACATATAGACTAAATACTTTTTTATTTTTTATCATTTTTTACACTTTTTTATCATTTTTAATACCTAATTATTATAAGTTAGTTTCTCATTCTTACCTCAATATATAATAGAGATAGTAGTTTTTGATACATTTTTACACCTTTTTTCTTATTAGTTATTGTCTCATTCTTGATTCAATCTGTAATAGAAATAGAAGTATTAGTTGGAAATTAAATCTTAATTTTTGATAAAAATATTATCTATGAATCGATCTAGTATTGAAATATATTATTTCGAGGAATGTCATTGATGTTATGACAAACTAATCTAAACGAAAGTCAATTTATAAAACTGACGATGATACAAAGATGCTCCTATTAGTGATTATACCTTTATAGTTACATAACAAACTTTTTATATCAGTTTTCGAAGAATTAAGTTAATTGATCTGTTACTTAACCCGATTAATTAATAAAAGGATATTAATTGACTAATTTTATCTTAATCTATTTTATAATACTTAGTCAATCTTATAATTTAGACTTATTAATTAATTAAGTAAATGAAAATATTAAGTTTGATACTATATTAGAAGTACAACAGAGCTTTTAGGCTTATACTCAACGTTGTGTATAATAAAGATACAGCTATAATAAGCCCATAGCATAGGATGTAATCAGTTCATTGGGAAAACCGTTAATACCTAGGATGTTCTATGTTAAGAACTAAGGCTATGAGATAAATCTAAGTAGAAAACGTATATAAAACGAATAAATTATAAAAACAAAAGAAGCTTAGGTATTAAATAATATAACCGGACCAGATAGAATAGGCTTGTACTACTTACTTTATTTATGTTTTAATAAAGGAGATCTAAAGTATGGTGAGGCATTAAAACGAATGGTTAGGAAGGGGACGTGAAAAGACAAGCGGATTAAAACCCGTGTCGTGAAGAGTTAAACTTCAAATAATCTTGGGCTAGTGTTTTATTAATAGTTGAATTTTTATTAATTTACTATTCTTAATTCAAGGCGAGAAAGGAAAGTCTTTGTAGATACTAATAAGTGCGTATTGAATAACTAATAATATCTTTGATTAGTTGAAGATAGGTTAGCGAAGACTTAAACCTTACCTGTTTTATATTTAAAAGTACCGTGAGGGAAAAGACCGAAATTTAGATTAGTCAGATATATGTATCTAATACAAGTACATATATTCTTTATACCTTTTGTATATGGGTCTACAAGTTACTTAGTCAATAGAAACGCGAAGTTGAGATAGATCGAAAACCTGCATCTTACGGGATCACTTGGTCCAAGTTGACGAAGTTTCGACCCGAAATAGGAAGATTTTACCCTGTGCATATTTTTAATTGAGCTTACCAAGCAATTAATAGATAGAACAAATGTATGTTGCAATATACTTTGATGATACAGGGGAGGTTAGTGAAAGGCTAATGCTTGTCCTAAAATAACTGGTTGTTAGTGAAACGTATTATAGTACGGCCTTCTTTTTAGATTATTACAAGTATAGCACCTATATTAATTTGGGAGTCTGAGGACTTATCAAATAATATTAATCTTAAAACAGTAATACATCTTAAAGATGAGTCAGTCTTTGAGTGATAAGATCCAAAGACTAAAGGGAAACAACCCCTACTGAGTATTAAAGTGTCTAAATGAACTATGTAAGTGAGCTTAATAGTTTTAATAATATAACCCAAAGTTTGTAGGTTGAGATTTAACCATCATTTAATGAGTTTGTAACAAATCACTTTGTGAGTTATTATTAATCTAGAAAATACATGGCTCTAACTAGTATACTGAAATCTCGGACTTTTCTAAAATAATTTAATCAAATGCTATCAGATTAAACTTTTAGTTAAGAAGCGCATAATATGCCATCTTACCTATATTTATTAGATAAGTAGTAACTAACATTAGATTAGTATGTCTCTATTCTTAAAGGTGTTCGATATTAAGAATATTTACTGAAAATCTATATACCATGTAGGCATGAGTAACGTAATTAGAGTACTATCAACATGCTTTATTTAGGTGCAATTCCTAAATTAACAAAATAAAACTCTAACATCTAAAGTACAAGGTTTTACTATAAATACGGACCTTAAGAAATGATTAATACGAATGTATTTTTTCGATAGGTATATCACTAATTGACAAGAGTAATTTTCTGTTTAATCAGTCTATTAGCTTCTTCTAGAAATACAATTAGTAGGTATGATTAACCGTAATGAAGACCGACTCTGGTGTACTGATTGAGTAAATCAAGATGAACGAGATAATGACTGAGAATGAACTCGGCAAGAATACCTATTAGTTTGATAAGTAGGAATAAAGAATAAGAAGTACAACTGTTTACTAAAAACACAGCACATTGCTACTATGAAAATATTTGTATAATGTGTGAGATCTGCTCAATGTTAAGCTATAAAACTATTTAATGAAAGTTGTTTAGTTAAAACTTAATCAATAGCAGCCTTATTCTGAGGGTTATAATGTAGCATAATCTCTTGTCTACTAATTATAGACTTGCATGAATGATATAATGATACTTCAACTGTATCCTCAGTCAACTCGGTGAAATTTAATTAGCAGTGAAGATTCTGTTTTATCCTGTAGTTAGACAAGAAGACCCTAAGCAGCTTTTCTATAGTTAGAAATTGATAAGAATAATATTTCATGTATCCTAGTAGCTAATTCAAAGAAATATAACTGAAAGAACTATTGGAATATTATTTGAATCTAATCTATTTTAGATAATGTTGTGGACTTATTTAGTTCTAAGGGCTTCTCTACATTTAGATAACTTTTTGTTATTAGTAGTAAAAGACCATTAGTTATTAGTGACAGTTTCTGATGATTAGTTTTGATGGGGTGTCATATTCACAAAGAATAACTGAGATAGTCTAAGCAAAACCATTGGACTAATAATAAGGAATATTACTTATTAAAAGGGAAGATGTCCTTTTGTAGTTAACTATTAATATTTTCAGAATAATTTCTAGAATTAAATAATTAATAAGGAGTAATTAACCATATTAATTAGTGATAATATGGATAGGAGTAAAGTCATGAATTACTTACTCAAAAGGGCTAATAGACTAACTTAGTAAAATAATAACTAGTGGGAAACTAGAGGACAGAGAAAGTTGTACTTTCTGTCTAAATAACATAACCGGATAATTTTATTTAACTGAGAGAATTACATCTCGGACAGATGCATAAGCAGGGGGTAGTGACCATATATTTATGTACCTAAAAATATAGACTTCGGACAAAAGTTACGCTAGGGATAACAGCGTTATCTAATTCGAGAGTAGATATTACAAATTAGGTTTGCGACCTCGATGTCGACTAAGCTTATCCTATTGGTAGCAATTGCTAGTAAGGGTTAGACTGTTCGTCTATAAAAAAGTTACTTGAGTTGGGTTAAATACGTCGTGAGACAGTATGGTTTTTATCTACTATAGGAATTTATATTTGTAGCTCAAAGCTGTAGTACGTAAGGACCCAACTTAAGCAATCCCTGGTTAAATAGCTGAATACTTCTGATTATATCTTTTAGTTTAACTTATCTATGAAGCTAAATTACTAACGGATACACGCTGAATGCATCTTAAATTTTAAGCCTAGCTATTCATATAATATACATTTTCTCAATACTAGAGAAATTCATTCTTTATATCTATTCTATAGATTAAAGGTACAAAACTTGATAGAATTTATTCTTGATAGTGACTATTAATGGGATTAAAACCTAGCGTTAATAGTATAATGTATTAAGTCATTTGATGACAGATAATATACTCGGTTATTACTAACTTTATCTTAGATAAACTCAAAGCAAATATAGGTTAAATGGTAAACCGATTGTCTTCCAAACAGTTCTTATGAGTTCGATTCTCATTATTTGTATTTGAGTAGATACTTATCTAGTTAGTTTCCCCTTTCCTCTTCGAGGAGTTATAGCTTAATTAGTAAAGTATTACATTGTCAGTGTAATGGATATCAGTGCGAATCTGATTAACTTCGGGAGGAAGGGGATGAATGTATTAGGAACATTCGCTATCGGTAAGGTAACCTAGTTGCTATCTAGTTGTATTAATTATACTTATGAGTTCAAATCTCATATGTTCTGATAAATAATAAGAAAGTCATCTAAATTAGTCTTTAATATAGAAATTTTAATAATATCTAATTAATTATATTGATTTTAATATAAATATAAATATGCTTACTATTTAATTACTACTCCCTACCCTTATTCAGTCAATAGCCAATTGGTACGGCACTCCCTTTGGGGGGAGATTATAATAGTTCGATTCTATTTTGACTGAAGGGTAGTGGAATGTAAACTTTTATAGCTTAGTGGTAAAGCATTGGATTGAAGATCCTTCTACATGAGTTCGATTCTCTTTAAAAGTACAAAATCTTTAATTTTTTATAAGAAATCCAATTTTAATTAATATGACTTATTTATCAAGATCTAAACATCAAATCTTCCCTTTCCATTTAGTATCTCCATCTCCTTGACCTATTGCTATTTCTTTTGCTTTAATGTCTTTCGCTTTAGTATTAGGTTTAACTATGCATGGTTATATTAATAATGTAGCTTTATTATTAATTCCTGGTAGTTTATTCTTAGCTACTTTAACTTTATGATTAAGAGATGTTATTGCTGAAGGTACTTATTTAGGAGATCATACTTTAGCTGTTCGTAAAGGTTTAAACTTCGGTTTCATCTTATTCGTAGTATCTGAAGTATTAATTTTCGCTGCAATTTTCTGATCTTATTTCCATTCTGCTATGAGTCCTTCATTAGAAATTGGTGGTGTTTGACCTCCTATTGGTATTGAAGCTATTTCAGCTACTGAATTACCTTTATTAAATACTATTATTTTATTAGCATCAGGTGCATCTATTACTTGAAGTCATCATGCAACTATTCAAGGAGATAGATCAGATGCATTATTAGGTTTAAATATTACATTATGATTAATTGTATTATTTGTAGCTTGTCAATATATGGAATATACTAATGCAACATTCACATTATCAGATGGAGTATATGGATCAGTATTCTTTGCAGGTACAGGATTACATTTCATTCATATGGTAATGTTAATTATTATGTTAGCAGTATGTTATTGAAGAATGAGAAATTATCATTTTACAACAAGTCATCATGTTAATTATGAAACAACAATTTTATATTTACATGTATTAGATGTAATTTGATTATTTTTATACATTGTAATGTATTGATGAGGAGCTTAATTAATATTCTTAGATATTCTATGTATCTTAATGGTAAAGAACTTTACTTCTAATAAAGATTATATAGGTTCGACTCCTATCGTAGATATTACATAATAATTACCATGGTGAAATTGGTTAGACACGATACTCTTAAGAGGTATTCATTTCGGTGGTATAGGTTCGAGTCCTATTGGTAATAATATGTGGTATAGATTAATAGGTAAATCGTCAACTTTTGATGTTGGAATTGTCATGTTCAAACCATGCTACTACAAGAGGATTTAGTTTAGTAGTTAGAACTACATGCTTTTAATATGTACAACATAGGTGCAATTCCTATAATCCTTAAAAAATGGTTCGATAATTCAATCGGTTAGAATGTTTCCTTGATAAGGAAGATGTTATAGGTTCAAGTCCTCTTCGAATCATTAAGGGTAAATGGCAGAGTATGGTTTATTGCATGATATTTGAGGTATCACATGTTGTTAAGACATCGGAAGTTCAAATCTTTCTTTATCCGTCTATGAGGGGAAATAGTTTAAATGGTTAAAATAAATGCTTTGCAAGCATTAGATACAAGTTCAATTCTTGTTTTCTCCAAGATAAAGTTTTCTGTGTTGGTATCAGGTGTTGAGCTGTAAACTCAATGATTAATTTCGTCGCATGTTCAATTCATGCCTTTATCATTATGTATTCCGGGTATTATTTACCCTTATTAAAAATAATAATTAATGACTTTTTTATTACCATTAAATAATGATGTACCTACTCCTTGAGCTATGTATTTCCAAGATTCAGCTACACCTAATCAAGAAGGTATTATTGAATTACATGATAATATTATGTTCTATTTAATTTTAATTTTAGGTATTGTATCATGAATTATTTATACAATTGTACAAGATGGTAAATCTAATCCTTTACCTTATAAATATATGAGACATGGTCAAACTATTGAAATTATTTGAACAATTTTACCAGCAGTAGTATTATTAGTTATTGCTTTCCCTTCATTCATTTTATTATATTTATGTGATGAAGTTATTTCACCAGCAATGACAATTAAAGCTATTGGATTACAATGATATTGAAAATATGAATATTCAGATTTCATTAATGATAATGGTGAAACAATTGAATTTGAATCATATGTAATTCCTGAAGATTTATTAGAAGATGGACAATTACGTTTATTAGATACAGATACATCAATTGTATGTCCAGTAGATACACATATTAGATTTGTAGTATCAGCAGCAGATGTAATTCATGACTTTGCAATTCCATCATTAGGAATTAAAATTGATGCCTGTCCAGGACGTTTAAATCAAATTTCAGCTTTAATTCAAAGAGAAGGAGTATTCTATGGAAATTGTTTAGAATTATGTGGAGTAAATCATTCAGCAATGCCAATTAAAGTAGAAGTAGTATCATTAAAATCATTCTTAGAATGATTAAATGAACAATAATATTCTAATAAGGTAGTATCTATGGGTATAGTAAGTTGATTGCAAATCAATGATATTGAGTTCAACTCTCAATGCAACCTACCCTAATAGATAAAGATAGAAATTAGCTCAATTGGCAGAGTAGTAGTTTTACACACTATTTGTTAAAGGTTCGAATCCTTTATTTCTAAGACGAGATAGATATATTCTCGGACTATTTAAATTGTAGGCAACGCATAGCATGCTTTTACGTATTAAGTTCCGAAGAATAGAAGCACTATTCTCCGTCCGGGTAAGTTAATTCTCCCGTTTCGCTTGACGCTGCACTTAAGTTTATTAATATAAAATAATTAGTGATTCTATCCTATTGAGAATACTCTTCTGATTTTAAAAGGATGTAATTATCAATTAATTAAGAAAATGTTATATTAACTAGTGTCCCATTTTTACCTAAATGTAAATCTAAAAATATTCTATTACGGGAGTTAATTCGCTTCGCCATTAGAATTTGGTTGATATACCATGACCTTCATATCAGAGATTTGTAAATTTCTCTCTAAAAAAATTTATATTAGAATATTAGGATCTAGTATTCCAATTATTTCTTAATATTCTAATACGGAAGTTAATTATAGAGATTATAAAATTCTCTTAAATCAATTTATAATAGAATATTGAGATTATTATTCCTGTTATTTCTTAATATTCTATTACGGGAGTTAATGTTACTATTTAGCATTATAGGAGTAGTTGAACCTATTCAATTTTCAACGACGGTTATTTAGTGTCAAAACTAAATAGCTTATTAAATAAAAATTATGTAGAAGAGTATGATGTTTGCTCAGATTAAGTATTATCCAGAAACCTTACACATGCAAGTAATATTTTATATTATAATAATTTATTATATTACGTCACCGTGAGTATTAAAATAGTACTATTAATTCTTATTAATAAAATAGGAATAGGCTATATTTATAATAGATATTAGATTAATTAAATCTTAATCTAGTCGAAGATATATAATTAACGATGGAAGTCGAAATAATCACGTCTATTAAAAAATAGAAATCTACGGATTCAGCAGTGGGGAATTTTGAACAATGATCTTAAATTAGATTGATTCAGTTATCTGGAAAACCTTTAGTTTAATTTCAAACTAATAAAAACTATGTAAAAAAGGTTACCTTTATAATTAAAATAATGATATAATATAAAGGTTAAGTTCTAACTAATTATTGTGCCAGTCGTTACGGTTAAACAATTAGAGCAAATACTAATCAGAATAGGTATAAAGTGCTTGTAGATTGATCAATATAAGATCTAGGAATAATACATGAAAAATATAAGTAACTATTTCAGAAGTGATAAAATACGATGATAGAAATAAGATCTCCAATTCGAAAGAATTATATTTAGTATTATTTGACATTCAGTAAGCGAAAGCTAGAGTATCAACAAGGATTAGATACCCTTTTAGTTCTAGCTGTAAACTACGGATACACTTTTATAAAAATAAAAATTTTATAATGAGACACAAATGTGAAGGTATCCCACCTGACGAGTATATTCCCAAGAATGAAACTCATTACAATAGAGGGTTTTCAAAACAAGCAGTGGATCATGTTATTTAATTGGATTATCCTCCGCAATCTTACCCTCTCTAGAATATCTAAGAATATTATATCTTAGTTACAGGTGTTACATTGCTGTTCTCAGTTAATGCCTCATGGTTTACGGTTCAGTCCGGAAATTAACGTGCCTCTCTGTCTTATATTATTAAGACTTCTTTAAAATACGTTTTAATAAAAGAGAGTTATAACAAGTCATCATGACCCTAATGAGAGGGGCTATCTACGTGATATAAAAATCCTAATAAATATAAAATAACTTTTTATCAAAAATGTTTAAAGTATTAAAATTAGTGATTAATAAAATATTTTTAATAAATATTATTAGTGAATAGATATTAGAAATAAATATCTTGAAACCAGAATTGCTAGTAATCATAGAAAATAAATCTATGGTGAAAATAGTCACTTGAATTCCTACTAATTACTCGTCATGCGTTTGATTTACAAAGGTTATTAAATTTTTAGTAATATGATTTATATTTTTAAATTTTATTAACTATTAATAAGGTAACTAGAGTAGTACTAATGTGAAGTCGAAATACAGTTACTGTAGGGGAACCTGCAGTGGGTAATAAAAATCTATAAATATTCTATTATATTGTTTTAATATACATTAATAATAAAAATAAATTAATTAATGAAGATAAATAAGAAATGCCTCAATTAGTACCATTTTATTTTTTAAATATGTATAGTTATGGAATCATGACATTATGTGTATTATTATTATTTTATAGTTACTACTTATTACCAATGATTTTAAGAGTACATACAGCAAGATTATTTATTAGTAAAATTTAATAAATAAGAATAATTTAAATTAGGTATAGTAAAAATATAAAAGATGTTTGTATATTCACCTTTAGATCAATTCCAAATTAATACATTTGTAGAACCATTTGATATTTTCAGAATTTTAAGTTTAACAACATTCTCAATTTATTCAGATGTAGTATTAGGAGTAATTACAGTATTAGTATTAACATATTATTCAGCAAATATTGTAGGAACAAGAATTACAGTAGTAATTGAAGCAATGTATGATACAATTCATAGTATGTCAATTAGTCAAATTGGTAAAGTAAATGGAGGAGCATTTTTACCAGGAATTTTCACAATTTTTACATATATTTTTTTAGCAAATTTAATTAGTATGATTCCATATTCATTTGCATTAACATCACATTTAGTATGAGTAGTATCTTTATCATTTTTAATTTGATTAGGTAATACTATTTTAGGAATTACACGTCATGGATTAGAATTCTGAAGTTTATTTGTCCCAGCAGGATGTCCATTAATCTTAACACCATTATTAGTAGTGATTGAATTATTATCATATTCAGCTAGAGCTATTTCATTAGGATTAAGATTATCAGCAAATACATTATCAGGACATTTATTAATGGCTATTTTAGGGGGATTAGTATTTAATTTAATGGGTATTTCAACAGTAAGTTTTATTTTAGGGATTTTACCATTAATGGGAATTGTAGCGATTGTAGTATTAGAATTTGCGATTGCGATGATTCAAAGTTATGTATTTAGTATTTTAACATGTAGTTATATTAAAGATAGTATTGCATTACATTAAATAAAATATTCTAATAGTTACTATATCTTAATGGTTAGAGAATTTCACTGTTAATGAGAGTGGTGTAGGTTCGACTCCTACTAGTAGCTCCACAGGGGGACATAGGACCGCCGATGAGGCGGTCATTGTTACCCATCAAGGTGCTATATGTTACATACCTTTCTATAAGAATATTATCTCACTCTTCTCCCAATGTAAAACATCACATTCTCTAATAATGATACTAATGGTACTACTACTAAAAAATATGCAAAATAATTAAATGTTGCAATTTGACCCATTACAATAAATGGTACTTCTACATGTAATTGTCCTAATTGCCCTAATAATAAGAAATTGAAAATGAAGAATCAATAACAAATTTTTGATAATGCTTTGAATGTATTCCCTCTTACAATACTTCTGTCTGTTCATGGTAATACTAATAAAATTAAAATAGATCCAAACATTGCAATTACTCCTCCTAATTTATCCGGAATACTACGTAAAATAGCATAAAATGGTAATAAATATCATTCCGGTACAATTGAGGCTGGTGTTACTAATGGATTACCTGGAATATAATTATCTGGATGATTTAATGTATTTGGACTAAAGAATACAAATAAACTGAAAATTAATAATAATACAAATACTGTAATTAAATCTTTAAATACAAAATATCCATGGAATGGTAATCTATCAATATTTGAACTAATTCCTAATGGATTAGTTGATCCATGTACATGTAATGCCATTAAATGCATAACTACTAATGCAGCTAATACAAATGGTAATACAAAATGTAATGCAAAGAATCTTTGAATTGTAGGATTTGATACACTGAATGATCCTCAAATAAATAATACTAATTCATTTCCAATGAAAGGAATAGCACTGAATAAATTAGTAATTACTGTAGCACCTCAATGACTCATTTGTCCATAAACTAAACAATAACCCATGAATGCTGTTGCCATTGTAGCTACGAAGATAATAACTCCAATTACTCATACTAATACTCTTGGTGCTTTATAACTACCATAATAAATAGCTTTACCAATATGAGCATACATACAAATAAAGAAGAATGATGCACCATTAGCATGAATATATCTTAATAAATATCCATGATTTACATCTCTCATAATATGTTCTACAGAACTGAAAGCTAATTCAATATTTGATGAATAATGCATAGCTAAGAATAAACCTGAACAGATTTGAATAACTAACATTAAACCTAATAAAGAACCTAAATTATATCAATAATTTAATGATGATGGTTGAGGACTATCAATCATATAACTATTAGCTAATTGTAAGAAGACTTGTGATTTTCTAATTGCCATTTTTAAAATTTATATATTAATTAAACTACTTATTTAATGTAGATATAATTAATTAAATAGATAATACAGGGTTATACTTGAGAATTGAACTCAACTTACCAGTACCACAAACTGATGTAATAACCACTATACGAGAATAACCTGAATTAATCTTAGATAAAGAATATTTGTAGGGAAGATTGGGAGACTAGCCTTAGGAATTAAGGATTAGTCTATATAATTTCTTATAAAAATATAATCTTTTTTATTTATTTTTAAAACCAAAAATAGATAATACTATAAATAAGTAAAAATAAGGTAAAATGAAGTAAATAAAAGAATATAAGATAAATACCTTATAATAAATATAATAATAAAAATATAAAAGGTAAATACCTAATCCTAAAAATAAAAGAATAAAAGATAAATACCTAATACCTAATAATATAAATATAAATATAAATATAAATATAAATAAGTGATAATAATATAAAGGTAAATAATATAATAAAATAGTAGTGTCTAAATAAAAATAATATAATAAAATAGTAGTATCTAAATAAAGAATAAAATTAGAAGTAATTTAATTAAAGTGTAGTGTATAAATTAATAATAAAATTAGAAGTAATTAATGTAAAGAGTAGTGTATAAATTAACATAAAAATTAGAAGTAATTAATGTAAAGAGTAGTGTATAAATTAACATGAAAAGTATAAATAATTAATGTAAAGAGTAGTGTATAAATAAACATAAGAGAGTAAATTAAATAATGTAAATAATATATAAATAATGTAAATAGTATAGATAAATCTAAATAGTATAGATAACTATAAAGAAATAAATAGTATATAAATATAAGGAAGAATATAAAAATAATAAATATAAATAAAAATGTAAGGAAGTATCTATTAAATAATGTAAATAGAAGAGTCTAAATTAAGGGTAAGGAAATAATAAGTAGTAGTAAAAGATAGGATTATTATTCAAGGAATAAAGAGTATAAAGAGAATAAAGTGAATAAGTGAATAGAAAGGATAATTAAGGGTCAAGAATAAAACAAAGAACGATAGGGAAAGTTTTTGGCTCTTGACTTGGAAGCATAATTAGAAATTAGACGACACGTGGCAGCGATAGCGAACGGGAGAATTAACTTCCCGGACGTAAGTTGGTGCTTCCAACTCTACGGAACCTAATACGAGGGAGCTTGCTAAGCGTAACTGAAAATAAAAAAGGATTAAGAACAAAAAGATAAAGAGTAAATAAATAACAAAAAATGAAATGTACAAAAATAATAAAAATGTAAAAAAAGAACAAAAAAGTGTAAAAAGATAAAATAGTAAAAAGATAGTAAAAATAATAAATGAAATAATTATAAGCATTAGTTTGATTCTATCCTCAATGTAAATAAAGAATATATCTTAAGGTTGAAAATAAAAATAAATTTATTTTTATTTTTAAATCTAAACCAAAATAAAAATTAAAAATTCAGAAATAAATAATAAGATTCTAATTATAATATATAAAAATTAACTATATAATTTAAGACTTGTCACCTTATAAAATATAGATTAGTAATAAAAAATTATTAAAGGATATAAAATAAATATCTGAGAATCTAATAATAAAAGTAATAATTAAAATAACATAAAGTATTTAGAGAACTCTAAAGTCTATAGAATAAAATAAGAGAATAAAAATACTTAATTAACAAAGTATTCAATAATAATTGATAGTATTATAAAGTCAAAATTCTAAAGATAAGTAATAAAAAATTAAAAGATAAAGAAGTATTCAGCAGGTATTTATTACAAAAAGTAAGAATGAGATAAGAATATAAGTTAAAGTAAGATATATAAGGATCTTTCCTCGTGTTAGTAGTCTTATAAAGAGTAAAAATAGGATAATAGTAAAAATAATAATAGTAAGAAGGAGAATATTAAATAGGTAAGGAAAGGTTTAAATAGAGAAATATTTATAAATAGGGAAATATGTAGTATGAGGTTAGAGATATTGAGTGGATAAGCCAGAGATTCACAAGGTATTTACTAACGCATAGCATGCTTCTCTATTTGAGTATTCCGAAGAATAGAAGCACTATTCTCCGTCCGGGTAAGTTAATTCCTACGTTACGCTGGCGCTGCACTGTGCGTTCCCAATTAAGTAAGATAATCTAAAAACCAATTTTCACAAGATCTTTCCTAAAGACTATATCAGAAATCCTAATCATAAAAAAGTGTAAATGAATAAAAAATCAAAAATAAAAATAGTAGTATACTCTAAATAAGCTAGACGAATAAAATCTAAAGTAAATAACTCTTTAATAAAGAATAAAATCTGGACTTGGGGTACCCTTAAGAAAAAATGATAGTTAGGCTTAATAAAATAAAAAATAATAAAAATAGGCTCTCAAATCTAAAAATAAAGATCTCTACTCTATCTCTATATAGGGAGAATATGTCGAAAATCTAGAATAACACCCTAAAAAATATATAAAAAATAAATATATAAATGTATTATGGGAGAAATTGTCGAAATTAGTAGAATATAATACTAAAAAAACCTATTTTAAGCTAAAAGAAACTAAAAAGAGAAATAATGCGAAAGGTCAATAATAAAAATAATAATAAACTCATAAATGGGGAGAATATGTCAAAATTAGTAGAATTTAATACTAAAAAAATGTATTAAAGGCTAAAGGTCTAATAAGTAAAGATGAAGAAATAAATGATAAAAATAAATATATATAAAGTAAAAGTCAAGTAAATTAAGGTAAGATTGAGAAAGTATCTAATAAGATAAAATAATAAAAAAGAGATTAAAAGTAAGTGAATAAAAGTAAAAATAATAATAAGTGTGTAAGGTAATAAAATTAAGGGAGAGATAAGTCAAATAAGAAATAAATCTAATAGATAAGGGATGAAGAATGAGGAGAGAGAGTAGTAGAGGGAGGTAGGGAGAAGTTACACTAGGAAGGTAAATAAGAGTGAAAGGGGGAAGAGAAAGAACTAAAAAGGAGATTAAAGTAAGTGAGAAGTAAAATAATAAAAAGTGTGTAAAGAATAAATCTAATAGAAAGGTAGATAGAATGAACTAAAAAGGAAATTAATACTAGAGATGGTATTTTTATTTATAAAAATGGGATATCTAGTATTTACATTTCTCATATCTGTGAAACAGTAAGAAGATCACAATGTTACAAAATAAGTAAGAGTAGATTGATTGAATATAAAGTAAGATTAAAAGGAATAAAAGATTAATATTTATATAATAGAAGATCGTAAGGTTAATAAATTAAGGAGTTAGTGATGAATAAACATAAAAATAATAAGTAAATATAAATCTAAGAATGATCAAGGTATAATTAAATAAAGAGTAAATAAGAAAGAACAGAGGAATAACTAATAATATAAATATTATAGTAAAGATTTATTATAAATGTAGGTAAACTCTGTTGTACGTAAGTACAGATAGAAATGGTAAGTATAATCTTTTAAATATTGGAAGATCACAGATTTAGAGGGCACAACAGAGTATATTTTGAAAATACATTAGATGAAACTAATGAAAGGGTAAGACTATTAATTTATTAGTAAGTTTAATATTATTAAGGTTTTATATTATCCGAAGGTCAGTACGAAATAAGAGATCCAAACAGTTAATTAAGGATACTACAAATAAAGAATAGTAGATACCGTAAGGCCAGGACCATTTGGTAAATCCAGACAGTTAATAGAGAATTATATATTAAGGAATAATAAATACCGCGAGGCCAGGACAAATTAATAAATCCAAACAAAATATTAAGGAGTTATTAAGTAAAGTATAATGAGTTCCGCGGTATTAAGATTTCGAATTACATATATTAAATATTAGAAGATCGCAGAGCTACGAGAATCAGGAGAACAATTGATGAAGTAACGTCCTAACTGATTTTCTTTTTAGAGCATAGCACGTAATAGTTCCATACAGCAAGAGTCCAAGATCAAGGAGTCCTCTAATCTCGTCTAAGAGTATATTAAAACATCTTCTAAACTTAGAAGATTTTGACCTGAGAGGATAATCTAGGGTATATTTTGAATAGGGGAAAGATGAATAATCTCGTTAGAGTTACTCCTTTGTTAGCACGTAGAGTTAAGAAGATTTAGCCTTAACTTGGGAACAAAGTGGGGTGATGGAGATAGACTAAACATGAAATGATCTCTACTTGCAGATCCCTTAGTTAACTGCGGCATTAGCCGTCAGCACTGCGTGATCTTGCAGCTAACTTGTATGAGGGTAACGTAGAAAGGGATAGAGGAGAGGCAAAGAAAATCAGAAAGAGAGTAAAATGAGAGAAAATATCGAAATTCTCACATGAAAAGTTCACATAGAAGAAGTTTCTCGAGCCGAACGGGCCAGCGTAAACAGGGACCGCCGATGCGGCGGTCATAGTTCCTTATTAAAGATTGGTGTCTTAAGTTTCATGTAATCGCTCAAAGACCTCACATAACCTACATAGGTCAACTATGACCTGCCCGTGCCTTGCCAGAAGAAAACATCTTGACATAATAAATTACGAGTGAGGCTCGCGAAATTCTGCGAATTTATCGATATTCTATCGATCTATCCGCAGAATGAGAACTTCGTCACTATGTTATAGTATTCTAATAAATTCATTTAATATTAATAATTTCATATATACCCTTATTCTATCATACCGTGCCTACTTTTCATGTGATATCCAGTTATTAATAAAAAATATTTAATATATATCTAAAAAATTTATATATAAAAAATTAGCTCCAAGCAGTGAAATATTTAAAATAATAAAATATAAAAAAATTGACACTCTAAAGAGAAAGTAAAAAAAAATAATATATTGGAGATAATACTGAAATCTATTAAATATTAAAAAAAAATATAATCCAATATTTAATAAAAATATTATAATCTTGATTATGAATAATAAATATAATCTAAATTAAAGAGGATAAATTAGTTATATTTATTTATATATATAACTACATTTGACGATAAATAAAATTACTCTTAATATAATTTAATATATATATAATATATGTAATATATATAATCTTCTAAATTCTATAATGTTAATATATGAAATCTGATATATATTCAATAAAGAATATTATAATCATCTAAATACTATTATAATAAATTAAATTTTTATAATAATTCTATATATATAATAATCATTTTATTCTATAATATTAATATATGAAATCTGATATGTATTCAATAAGAATAAACTATGATCATATTATTTTTATAATGTTATAATATTATTCTTATAATTTTTCTGAAAGGAAATGATGTAATATTAATATATTTATACTTCGTAAAAATTAATAATAATAATAATTAATCTTTGTATGTTAATAAATAGATTATTAAATAACATTTATAGAACTTCGTATAATTTACTATTAATAATAATTAATATCTTTATTGTAAATAAATAAATTAATATATAATATCTATAAAACTTCGTTAAAAGTAATATTATATATAAATAATCTTTATATTTATATTATATGATTAATAAATATAATTTATAAAACTTCGTAATAATTAATTATATATATAATTTAACTTTATATGGTACATGAAAAGATTGATAAATATAATCTATAGAACTTCGTATAGTATAATTATTATATAATATAACTTCTTTATGATAATTAAATAATTGATAAGTATAATCTTTTAAACTTCGTAGAGTATAATTATTATCTAATATAACTTCTTTATGATAATTATTTAATTAATAAATATAATCTTTTAAACTTCGTAAAATATAATATTTATTTAATATAATTCCTTTATGATAATTATTTAATTAATAAATATAATCTATCTAACTTCGTATAATTTAAATATATATTAAAGTAATATCTTTATGTAAATAATATATTTTATAAATCTCATATACTAACGTATATTATTAATATTATTATTTATTAATCTATATTTTATTTTTAATAATTATATTTTTATCTCTTTTATACATTCGTATAAAGAATATATTCTTAAATATATTATTCTTAACTATATTTTATAAATGTTAATTTTTAATTTTAATATAATATATCTAAATTTTAATTATATTTACACTGATATTTATTAAATGTGTGATATATTATTTTTATATACTTCATACTCCTATAAAATAGGAGTACTTAGTAAAATTATTAATTTTAATTAATATACATTTTTATAATATTTATACTAATAATTCTTTTATAGGCTTAGTTTAAATTCCAAATAAATTTGCAATTTAACCATTTATATATACATATAAAGAAATAATTCTTTAATAGTTTAATTGAATACAATTTTTAAATTATTATAATATAACTTACGCTCCATAACTTCAGAGGGAAAGAATTCTCTTTAGAGTGTCAATTTTTTTATATTTTATTATTTTAAATATTTCACTGCTTGGAGCTAATTTTTTATATATAAATTTTTTAGATATATATTAAATATTTTTTATTAATAACTGGATATCACATGAAAAGTAGGCACGGTATGATAGAATAAGGGTATATATGAAATTATTAATATTAAATGAATTTATTAGAATACTATAACATAGTGACGAAGTTCTCATTCTGCGGATAGATCGATAGAATATCGATAAATTCGCAGAATTTCGCGAGCCTCACTCGTAATTTATTATGTCAAGATGTTTTCTTCTGGCAAGGCACGGGCAGGTCATAGTTGACCTATGTAGGTTATGTGAGGTCTTTGAGCGATTACATGAAACTTAAGACACCAATCTTTAATAAGGAACTATGACCGCCGCATCGGCGGTCCCTGTTTACGCTGGCCCGTTCGGCTCGAGAAACTTCTTCTATGTGAACTTTTCATGTGAGAATTTCGATATTTTCTCTCATTTTACTCTCTTTCTGATTTTCTTTGCCTCTCCTCTATCCCTTTCTACGTTACCCTCATACAAGTTAGCTGCAAGATCACGCAGTGCTGACGGCTAATGCCGCAGTTAACTAAGGGATCTGCAAGTAGAGATCATTTCATGTTTAGTCTATCTCCATCACCCCACTTTGTTCCCAAGTTAAGGCTAAATCTTCTTAACTCTACGTGCTAACAAAGGAGTAACTCTAACGAGATTATTCATCTTTCCCCTATTCAAAATATACCCTAGATTATCCTCTCAGGTCAAAATCTTCTAAGTTTAGAAGATGTTTTAATATACTCTTAGACGAGATTAGAGGACTCCTTGATCTTGGACTCTTGCTGTATGGAACTATTACGTGCTATGCTCTAAAAAGAAAATCAGTTAGGACGTTACTTCATCAATTGTTCTCCTGATTCTCGTAGCTCTGCGATCTTCTAATATTTAATATATGTAATTCGAAATCTTAATACCGCGGAACTCATTATACTTTACTTAATAACTCCTTAATATTTTGTTTGGATTTATTAATTTGTCCTGGCCTCGCGGTATTTATTATTCCTTAATATATAATTCTCTATTAACTGTCTGGATTTACCAAATGGTCCTGGCCTTACGGTATCTACTATTCTTTATTTGTAGTATCCTTAATTAACTGTTTGGATCTCTTATTTCGTACTGACCTTCGGATAATATAAAACCTTAATAATATTAAACTTACTAATAAATTAATAGTCTTACCCTTTCATTAGTTTCATCTAATGTATTTTCAAAATATACTCTGTTGTGCCCTCTAAATCTGTGATCTTCCAATATTTAAAAGATTATACTTACCATTTCTATCTGTACTTACGTACAACAGAGTTTACCTACATTTATAATAAATCTTTACTATAATATTTATATTATTAGTTATTCCTCTGTTCTTTCTTATTTACTCTTTATTTAATTATACCTTGATCATTCTTAGATTTATATTTACTTATTATTTTTATGTTTATTCATCACTAACTCCTTAATTTATTAACCTTACGATCTTCTATTATATAAATATTAATCTTTTATTCCTTTTAATCTTACTTTATATTCAATCAATCTACTCTTACTTATTTTGTAACATTGTGATCTTCTTACTGTTTCACAGATATGAGAAATGTAAATACTAGATATCCCATTTTTATAAATAAAAATACCATCTCTAGTATTAATTTCCTTTTTAGTTCATTCTATCTACCTTTCTATTAGATTTATTCTTTACACACTTTTTATTATTTTACTTCTCACTTACTTTAATCTCCTTTTTAGTTCTTTCTCTTCCCCCTTTCACTCTTATTTACCTTCCTAGTGTAACTTCTCCCTACCTCCCTCTACTACTCTCTCTCCTCATTCTTCATCCCTTATCTATTAGATTTATTTCTTATTTGACTTATCTCTCCCTTAATTTTATTACCTTACACACTTATTATTATTTTTACTTTTATTCACTTACTTTTAATCTCTTTTTTATTATTTTATCTTATTAGATACTTTCTCAATCTTACCTTAATTTACTTGACTTTTACTTTATATATATTTATTTTTATCATTTATTTCTTCATCTTTACTTATTAGACCTTTAGCCTTTAATACAT
>JAJLVW010000122.1:0-27009 GCA_030570535.1 Starmera pachycereana
TTGATAAAGAATTTTAAGGTCATTCCAAGTTTGAAGTATGTAATATTGGGGAATTGAAAAGACCCTGGAATAACAGATAACTCTGTACAAGTATTGTGGATGACTTGATTATAAGTTCCTATTAATGCTGGATTGTTTAAGCTGAAATTAGTGTTCATGAAATAATCTCAAAATGAATACTAGCCATTTGAAGCAGTTGACGATGAGTCAGTTTAGACAGGGAGGTATCCTGGATGGAAAGAATATTTGAGTTGATTTTCAAAGACTTGAATTTTCAAAATAAACCAACTTTTTTGTCTTGAGATCTTTCAAACTCTACAATTTTCTAAGTTGAAACTCATATTCTATTATTATAAATCATCAAATACTACAAAACAACAATCAGATCATTCAAACTTATTAGAGTTGCAATTAGTGCATTTTAAATGGTTTTTTGAATCATTTTACGACAACTTCGTATACAGGTAACATTTTTCTTACGACAGGAGCATCTTGATTCTAGCATCACATCCACATTTGAAATAACTTGTACTAATTACCTGTTTTTGCTTTGGACCAGTATCAGAAATTTTACTCTGAAGCTTCTTTCCCAAATGGTTAAAGTTTCAGCTTTAGTTCTAGTGAACTTATTAACTTCTTTCTTCAAAGCTTCTGATTTTGGTATATTTGAAAAATGTCTATAACAACCCCATAGCTTTCATAACCACTGGGTGAACATCAACAGCTCAAAAAATGGATTCTGATGTCTTCCAAGCTTGTTTTATCCAACTCTGATCATCATTTGAGCGTTAAAGTCGTTGAGAATTATTATCAGGAGCCAAAGTTACTGAATTCTCAATCTGTTTTAGCTTATTATTTTGTTTGGAACTTAATAGTCTCGGTCTTATTTTTCTGTTCTTTTCATATGGAGAAACAAGTTGCCTTCTTTTGCTGGAAGTCTACTACAATTCATGGATTTCATTCACTCAAGATATTTAGTGTTATGATCAATGGCTTCTTGAGCTAAGCTCAACTGTCTGGTGATATAATATCGTGTGTTTCTCAAATAAAAACTCTGATTTTTCAAATAAAATGCCAACTTTTTGATTTTTCGGTTCAATTTCTCACTTTTTTCATTTTCAATTTCATGTTCAATCTGAAGTTTAACTGAAGGGCGTTATTTTCACCCATTTTACTGGATTTCACTATTGTTGTTTGTTGTTTTTATTAAAAGACTTTCAAAAGACTTTTGGGTTTTTGAGCATCACTTTCTCCATGATCGGTAAACAGACGTTTAATAATATCACTTGAAACAATGGTCGATAAATTATCATCGTTTTCATCTCTATTTTCATCTCTATTTTCATTATAAAATAACCATTGTCAACATTATCGAGCTCACTTTGGCAATAGGTGAAAACGTGTTCTATTGTAGTAGATGCTATTTGATCTTTTTGTTTGCGTATTTTAGGAAAACAAGCTCTTGAAGATAAATCTTTCTAAACTTCAGTACGAGAAATAATATCTGATTGTTAGTGTTTAGATGTAAAAATTGGATGTGTCTTAATTGGGTTCATAATGGCTTAAGCACTATATAAACAGTTTACTAGCCATCTTCAAAAGCCTTTTTTAATAACGGAGTTGAGATCAAAAAAGCGAAGGAAACTACAATTTTGAGTGATTCCAAAAGCATCAAAATTCTCAAAAGTTCTTCTAAACGGTTCAATCCTACTATTGAGTACTTGTCTATGGGTCAAGTTTTTTAAAAGTACTTTTGTATTGGACGGTGCCAATTTTAAAGTATTTCTGGTAATATCTTCTTTTTTGCTTATTTTTGCATGATTAGTAATTACTTGATAACAATGAATATTAAAATTGTAATTTTATATCACTTGTAAAGTTTCTAAGGTCTGTTTCTTATAGAGTGACTTATAGAACAATACAGGTTAAAATGCAATAGCTAAATAGATAAAGCAAGTGATCGATGTATATTATTAAAATATAAATAAAAGGAAGTTCTTTTATCATCTTTATATAATAGTTAATTCTATCAATGAAATCTTTGATAATAAAGGTAATATAAATGTTTAGTAATTGAACATTTGTAATAAAAGGTTTGGCTAGCCCAACTAATCTAATAATAGATGGTCTAGTTCTAAGTAGTAATCATTGGTAATGATGATGATTTGTCACCTATTCAATGCTTTGTAATAATAAGTAAGTATAATTTATAATAATAAAATGATTGATAATAAAATGAAGATAATTAATCATATGGGTAACGTAATTTCTTAAGTAATGATTAATCTTGTAGCATATGTGAATAATGGTACACACTTCATTAGCAAATCTTAATTAGCAATATTTGATTTACCTTGAAGTTTGAATTGAAAGATATCAAAATTTTTAAACAACTGTCCCTAAATCTTCGATTATGACGTGCAACAACTGTACTGTTAACATCCCTACCTTTTTGCATTTTTTTTTGAACAGTTTCTATGTTTACCTAATTTATCTGGCTCTGGCCCTGCCCACTGCCCACTGCTTGGACTTACAGTTACCCAGGAAGTTCTTTGCAGTCTACAATCCGAACAGTAATTTTCTAGTTTTAAACATTTAAAACGACTTCAGCATTAGCCCATCGTGAAGATTGTTTAAACGACAGCTCGTCGCTTCTAAACAGGGTATATTCTGATAACTAACAATGTCAGGTAAGAGCAAAACTCTTCAAAAGTTTCAATAAAACAAAAACTAACGAATATCCTAAGAAAAACAGGTTGCGTTCAGAAGGGCGTTCTCATCATCAAATATTTCTCAAGAGAAGCATTCTCTAACAGGACAATATTCAGCCCCTATGGAACTTGCTCAGGATGTAATGTCAAACGATGAGTTTGATTCTTTAGCTCATAGAACTCAACGTCAGAGTAAATTTGAGCGTGAATCAGATTACCATAAAAGAAGACTCCAACGAAAACTTTCTCCAGAAAGAGATCCAAATATCACAGACGAACAGCTGCTTCAATTGAGACAAAAGGAAAATGGTGAACTCTTAGAGCTTCAATCTTCAAATACCGAAAAAATTGCAGAGGTTGAGAAAGGCGACAAAACACCCCCAAGAAGCGAGAAAAAAAGATCAATATATGGTAATGAAAACTTTGAAGACAAAGAACATGAAATTTCTAAAAGATTTCGGTTTATCGACGGCAAAGAAAATAATTTCGCTGACAGTGTCACAAATAATTTTGAAATGCCTCTGGAAAATAGATCAATGGTCTCTTCTTTAAACTCGGCTTTAGTTACAGAAATATTAGGTGTAAAGGATCTACAATTTTTCAAAGAACAAGATATGAAATACTTTGGTAAACTTTTAGATAGCAGAGATGGAGAAAGTCTGACTCAAGACCAACAAAAAGAAAGAAAGATAATGAGGTTATTATTGAAGATCAAAAACGGAACTCCAGTTATAAGGAAAGCAAGCCTAAAACAGCTTACTGAAAATGCCAGGAAGTTTGGAGCAAAGGCTATTTTCAATCAAATATTACCTTTATTGTTAGAAAAAAGTTTAGACGATAAAGAAAGACATTTAGTTGTCAAGGTTATAGACAGAGTTCTTTATAGGCTTGATGATATGATCCGCCCATACACCCATAAAATATTGGTGGTTATATCTCCGCTTTTAATTGATGAGGACTACATTACTAGGACTGAAGGACGTGAAATCATTGCCAATCTTTCAAAAGCGGCGGGTCTAGCTCATATGATTTCCGTTATGAGGCCAGATATTGATCACAGTGATGAATATGTAAGAAACATTACTGCAAGAGCATTTGCGGTTGTTTCCAACGCACTAGGGCTTCCATCAATGCTTCCTTTTCTGAAGGCTGTATGTCACTCAAAAAAATCCTGGCAAGCAAGGCATACAGGTACAAAAATTATTCAACAGATAGCTATTTTAGTTGGTTGTGGAGTTTTACCTCATCTCAAACAGCTTGTTTCATGCATCTCAAGAGGCCTGAATGATGAGCAGTTGTCAGTGCGTATAATAACTGCACAGGCATTATCAGCTTTGGCAGAAGCATCTGCTCCTTATGGCATTGAATCATTTGAACAAATTTTGGAGCCTCTATGGAACGATATACAAAGACATAGGGGTAGGGCATTGGCCTCTTTTTTGAAAGCTATTGGGTTTTTGATTCCACTAATGGATCCCGAGTATGCTAGCTATTATACAAGGGAGGTCATGGGCATTGTGATTCGAGAATTCAGCTCTCCAGATGAAGAAATGCGGAAAACCGTATTAATAGTTGTCCAGCAATGCACTCAAACAAATGGGGTTGAGGCAGATTTTCTTAAAAGCATTGTTTTGCCAGTTTTTATACAAAAATTTTGGGTCAGAAGAATGGCACTAGATCGTCGAAATAATCGTGCTGTTGTTGAAACTACAGTTATTTTATCAGAAAAAGTTGGGGTGTCTAGCGTTGTTGTGAAGCTATTATCAACCTTGAAAGATGAGTCTGAACCTTTCAGAAAAATGGCACTTGAAGCAATTTATAAAATAATAATGAAACACGGTTCTTTTGATATCATAGGTAGAAATGAGGAAATGCTTGTTGATGGCTCGCTTGTTGTGTTTCAGGAACAAACAACAGATGATCCAATTGTAATGAAAGCGTTAATAACTATTGTTAATTCTTTAGGTGTAAGAGTTAAGCCTTACCTTGGAGCCATAGTTTCAACAATTTTACATAGATTGAAGAATAAATCTCCAGACGTTCGCCAACAATCTGCTGATGTACTTGGATCTATTGCTGCTGTTATTTATGAATGTGAAGATGAAGTGTTGTTAAATAAGCTTTCATTGATTCTTTATGAAGCTTTGGGTGAAGTTTTTCCAGAAGTTTTAGGATCAATTATAGGTGCTTTGAGGAATATTGCTACTGTTGTGGGTATTTCATCAATGCAACCTCCTGTTAACCAGCTCTTGCCAACTTTAACTCCAATTTTGAGAAACAGGCATGAAAAGGTTCAGGAAAATGCAATTGAGCTTGTTGGTCGTATTGCAGATAGAGGACCTGAATATGTGTCACCAAAAGAATGGATGCGTATTTGTTTTGAGTTATTAGATATGCTCAAAAGTCCAAAGAAAAGTATACGAAGAGCAGCCAATAATACATTTGGATATATTGCAAAAGCTGTTGGTCCTCAAGAGGTTCTAGTAACTTTGTTGAATAACCTAAGAGTCCAGGAACGTCAACTCAGAGTGTGTACTGCCGTTGCTATTGGGATTATTGCAGAAACTTGCTCACCATTCACAGTTCTCCCAGCTCTTATGAACGAGTATAGAACACCTGATAATAACGTTCAAAATGGTGTTTTAAAAGCGATGTCATTCATGTTTGAGTACATAGGTGATCTTTCGGTAGATTATATATATGCCATCACACCTTTAGTGGAAGATGCATTGACTGATAGGGACCATGTTCATAGACAAACCGCTGCTACAGTTGTAAGGCACATTTCTTTGGGTTGTATTGGATATGGATCTGAGGCTGCATTTACTCATTTTTTGAACTTACTGATGCCAAACATCTTTGAGACATCATCTCATGTTATCAATAGAATCTTGGAGGGTATCGATGGAGTCAGAAATGCTGTTGGACCAGGAGTTGTTTTGAATTATACATGGAACGGTTTATTTCATCCAGCAAGAAAAGTAAGACTTCCATTTTGGAAAATTTACAATACCACATATGTTCAACAACTTGATTCGATGGTTCCCTATTACCCAAGATTAGATGGTGGATCCTATACATTAGATTTATTTGATGCAGTTATATAATGATGAATAGCTGAAATAGATTTCTATGGTTTCAACTCATACTATTCTGAGTGCTCTGTATTTGAATCAGCATCGGAGTCGTCATCAGCAGAAAAGTCTGAATCTTCGATAATTATTTTCTTGACTTTTTTTTGTTTACTATGATTTGAGTCTGAAAAAAAATCGTCTAAACTTTGAAGTTGATGTAATTTTTTTGGTTCCAACTCCTGACTTGAAACAACACTGTGAGTTAATCGATGAGAAGTATCTTTTTGAGAAAAATGTTTAGGAATAATTTTGACAATAATTTCGTTTCTTATAGAGCTTTCTGGAATCTCATCACTTGATGACCAGTCTGGTATCTTGTTGTAATCTTTAATTGTTTTTGGAACCATCAAAGATAACAATTCCTCATCTTTAGTCTTATAATCTTTGAATGTGTTTATTGTGCTTTTTGAAGGAACAATTGGGACTGGTTTAGGCGCCTGTAACATTAAAGTAGCGAGCTGTGATTCTGGTGACTGCAGCAAAGCTTCGAGCATCCGTGAGCGATCCCTAATATCATTACTGATATCAGTGTGGCCCATCAATAATGCAAATGAAAACATTTTATTGACAGGTCCATTGAACTCATAGTTGTCCAATTTCACATCTCCAGATTCTTGCTTGTATGATTCAATGTGATCTACATAAACTTTAGCCGCAAGTAATATTGTTTGATATCTTACTGCTTCTTCTTCCAATGGCATTGTCTTCAACAACTTTCTTAGTACATCCGGTCCCATTCTTGATTCAAATGATATGAATTCCCCAACAAGCCATATGACACTTTGCTTAGCACCATCTACCAGTGTTCCATCCTCAAGTGATTTGGTCAGCTTGATAACTGACCTGAAGTTATTTATTTGGTCTTGTTGGACCAGATAACGAATTATAATTAAGCATTCTAATAAAACCACTTGTTCCAGCATCTGTTTTGTAACTTGATCAACCAACCATCTGAGTATTTTTGTACTCCAATACGGACTTATTTGAGAGCATATCACTAAAGCTTTCAGCGCTTCGATTGAAATGTCAAAATCTTTTGAATTTAAGATGATTTGCTGTAATTCGGTGAAAACATTCTTGATATTATTCTCGTTGCAAACCACTGATATAATCTTTATCTTTAATTTGGATATTGCAGATGAGCTTTTTGGAAGAGAGTAGAATCGTTTCTCGTACTGAACGAATAATGTTGGATCATAAATGGCCATGTATAGAATACTTTCTAAAATCAATGTCTGAATCTCTGGTGTTTCCGTGAGTAATAGTCTAATTAAAGATCCTGAAATCTGGCTCTCTTTGAATACTTTTGGTGGTGCTAAAAGGAAAAAAGCTCTACTCACCGCTAAAACCACATTAACTTCATTACTATGAACCAAAGGTTTGATAGATTCAAGAAAAAGCATCTGATCTGTGTCAAAATGAACATCATACACTGGAAATGGTATTTCATTATAGATATCAGGGAGCTCAATTGAAGACGTGCCGTTTGAGCTGGAATCCAAAATCAAGGGTCTGTTGAAAAACCTTCTTGAGTAATTAGTTAATACCTCAATTAAATCTGATTGAGCCCAAGCGTCCAAACTCTTTAATATGGAACAAAATCGACGAAAATGGCCATGTATCAAGTCATAATTGTCAGTGAAAATCGTTTTATATGCCCGAATTGCAGAGCCTAAGACATCAGAGTCATTATCACTAAGAAGCTTCTTTAGGAAAGTTTTTAACTCTTCTTTGGATTCTTCACCATAATTTTTGAAAACTTTGATTATTGAAATAGCAGCAGCTTTCCGAACAAGAGTTGAGCTATCGATGATGCTTTTTTTGATTCCAAGCAACACGATTGAGTAAATAGATGATATTTTAATATCAGACATAACTCTTATTGATAATGCCCTTATTTTTTCGTTTTTATCTCCAAGTGATTTTTGGATAGCATTTATGGAGAGCAAGGCAAGATCGTTTTCTTTATCGGCATATCTTACCAGGTATGTATAGACTAACTTCCTGATCTTCAAGTTCGACGAAGAAACATTCTTTATCACATCAGTAAAGAATTCTGATGCATCCTCCCCTGTTGATATCAAATATATCACATGTCTCAGGCCTCGAAGTAAATCTTTGTCCGCTCTTGAGTTTAACAAATCAGAAACCTCGTTTGATACCAAGTTACTTGAGGTGTCAAGAAGTTTAGAAGAAGCTGCTACCGCTGCTTGTCTAGCAGATCCAAGAATGGAAGTGAAAGTAATCAATGATTCTGCCATTCTGAATCTGAGGGGTAGTAAGAGTAACTTGTAAGTAAATGCTGAATTATTTTGAGACTTTTAGAATTATTTGTTTTCAGAGATAATTAAGGCTCATGAAAGTTAACATATTACCCTTTTCAAAATACTAAAGCTTGGAATTTATAACCTGTTAAAAGGTATTTTATATAATAGTATTAATACATGATATATTGGAAAAAAAAAAAGCCTATTTTGTGTTTTGTTCACTCGACTTCATCGTTATTGTACTGGCTAAAAGCTTATGGCTTACAGTATATGCTAGACAATATTAGGAGTTTATGCTAATTAAACTTACTTCAAAAATATCGTGTAGTTCATACTACCTAGGCCATAAAGTGCAGTAGAAAACTGTGCTTAAATTTAAGCATGTTGACTAATTACAAACTTTGAGTCCAATTCTAAAAAAACAAAGATTACGCCCCTGTCACTTATTTCAAGAGTTGCTATTATTTTCTATCTTTGCAGACTACAAAAAAAAATAAAGTTGATTTTGGCTAACAAATTTGACACCTTTTTTCAAAAATTTCAAGTTTTCCATAGTAAAACGCCATTTTTGACAACCATTATCAAGCCCTTTCCAGCCGGAATCTATCAGAGTCAAGCTACGGACTGCCGCTACTAAGCCAACATGGTTTTTTTCTCCCAATATATTTATAATACGTATTAACTACATCACTACAAAAGTGTCACTTAAGTTAACAGATTCAACCAAAATAATAGACAATAAAATAGAGCATCTCCAGAGAATGATCAAAAAGGTCAACGTAAAAACATAAATTAGATAATTCATTGAACCTGAACAGCAATGAATATGAGTGTTCATGTCTGTAGTTCCAGCTGAATACTAACTGAAAATTGCGTAGCAGATGACCCCTTAAAAGTTTTCAGCTTCCCAGATTTTTTTTGTTTATAGTTAACGGCTATTCAGCAGATTATTGAATTTCATTTATTTCAGAAACAATAGATAAACTCATATGAAACAAAAAATCAGAATCTATGAAGTTATTTCTCTAGATCAGTTTTCATGCGTTCTGCTTCTGTTCTGTAAACTTAAATGGTACTTCAATGATATTTGGAGTTATTAAGAAACGATATTTTGTAAAATGTTAAGTAGTTGGTTTCTTCGGTTGGTTTTGAATATTTGTAATTGCAAATTAAGTTTCCGCAATTTTTACTTACACCCATTCAGAAAAAAACCTAAAATTTCAATTATTGAGGCGCTTTACTTTAAAATCAAATAAAGCTGTGAAGAGATTGGCAAATTTGTTCTTTCAATGCAATTGAAAGTTACATGTGATGTTTTTTTCAGAGAAAAGCCACATTTTTGAGTTCTGTAAAGAGTTTTTCAAACTTTAAAATACATTTTACTATTGAACGTTTGAGAGGTAAGAGTATGGAAGAAAGTAAAGCATTATTAATTTGTTTTCAAGACTTATCTGAAAAAGAGTTGACTGACTTTCAAGATGGAATTTAAATTTTAAAATTTAAACCAGTTATGTAACATATTCGAGTGAAATTCCACTCTTATCTGCTAAGTTAAAACAGTAATATTGCTAATATGGATGCGTTAACAGTTGGAGCTTACTGGGATCCTTTTTTTTTTTTTTTTTTTTTTTTTTTTGTCAGATAACTTATATTAAGGAAGAACTAATTACTAACTATGTACTTTCTGTTACAACCAGGAAACTCCCTTTTTTTTCGATTTGGAATGCTTCATTCACTATTTTCACTTTTCAGTGGTTTTTAAGACACCCATACATAATGCTTCTTGAAAATCTTGTTTTGACTCTAAATCCTTATATATCCCAAACAATCAAGGTATGGAGTGTGGCTATATTAGTTAGTCTCTAGTGCTCTCCAGTTTGATATCTCCAGAGAAAGTAATCAGCACTGTTCAGATTCGAACCCCGGCTTATTTTTGCCTAGTTTTCCCTATTATTCTTAAAGACTCTCTCTGCCTACTTGGCCCTCTTTCTATTACTATAAACTACAATTACTTATTATTACAAACTATTGAACTGATGACTAATTACTACCATTACCAATGATTCAACATGGGACATTTTGACTACAAGTTCACTGCGGCTCAAGAGAAGGCATGTCCTTTTTGTGGCAAGGAGAAGGGCACATTTGAACATATGTTTCAAGATTGTGAAATCTCACAAAAAATATGGAAAGAAGTAAATGGAACACCAGAAGTAGAGTCAATCAAATTGTAAAAATTAATAGCGCCAATCAAAGCAACAGAAACCCAAATAGCAAGCTACAGCACTTACATTAGAATCATATGGAACGTTTGGAAAGACCGACGAGATCAAATTGATGACTCTATCATTTCGATAGAGAGATTGATGAGGATGGTGAGATTTTTTTTGGGTAAATGCTAAATTGAAAAGATAACATAAAGATACAATAAGAATGAGATAATAATAATAATTATTATAATAATAATAAAGAGATGATTAAGATAACAATATAGAAGGGTGAGCTAATTTTAAAAAATGGTTACTGGATGGTTTAATCAAACATTGGGTTGTTTACACATATCTTCATTCATATGTTAATAATGAAGAATGAGTCTTATTTAATTCGTCAATACTTTGGTAGATAGATCATCAATTACAGAAACAGTTGGATAAATTTAGAAGAGCTTAGGATGTTATTGGAATTTATAACCTGTTAAAAGGTATTTTATATAATAGTATTAGTACATGATATATTGGAAAAAAAAAATACTTATGCAAGACCATCTATTTTTAGGTTAATTGGTCTAGCCAAACACCCATTACAAATGTTCAATTACTAAACATTTGTTTATTATATTTCTATCAAAGCCTTCATTGATAGAAATCAACTATTATATAAAGATCATAGAAGAACTTCCTTTTATTTATATTTCTTTAATATACATCGATCACTTGCTTCATCTACTTAGCTATATTGCAGTTTAACTTGTACTATTCTAATTCACTCCATAAGAAACAGAACTAGAATACTTTACAGTCCCTGTAGTAGGATATTAAGATACTCAAGTTTTTGATATCTCAGGATTCAGCGCTATAAGACTTGTACCATTTTTGCTTACACATATATTATTTATCCTAACTTCTTAACATTTTAACATCAGTCTTTTAGCTAATTTTTATACTACTCAAACGTTCTAGGGGACACAATCTGAAATTGAGGCTTTAGGAGATGTTCAAGATTAGGTGATTCAAACATGGGATGTAGATATGATTACAGTATAATTCCTATTGGTCACTGTAATTCTCCTTGGATCGAATTATTTATATTATTGATATGAGGCTATACACTACTAATTGTTCATAGCAACCTTGATCTTGTAGTTATCTCTTTTCTTATGAATGATAAAGTTTATTTAGTTGCTATCATTATCTAAGCTTCTTTAACTTAAATGACTAAACCATAGCTTTTATTTCACTCAATATGCAACTGATTCATCTAATTCTAGCTAGGAACAACAATTGTGTCATTTACCGATTGATCTTATTCAGAACTTGGTGTAATTCAGTCATGATCAAATGGACCAATGACCGTAAAAAATAGCTTATTTGCAGTATATATAGATTACAAATAGAACTATCTAATATCCAGTGTTTTCCTTTAGTTAACTTGTGCTTTATTCAATTATTTTACTACTTAAACGATGCCAGGAATTACAATCAAAAGCTTGTCTTTGCGCTCAGGAACACTTGGATTCATTGCTGGTTCAATGATCCCCATATTATTAACAAAGCTTTATATTATTCCAGTAAAACAGTCAAGGGAAGAAAGAGAGATAAATTATTTGAAGAATTCCATGAGATTCATGAATTGGCAGATTCGCAAACTGGAAAACGTTGATCCTGAAATTGATGATTTATACTGGGCAGGGTTTTGAATATCTTTAGCATTAAAGATATTTAGGCGGTTGCACCTTGTATAACCTCATTAATTTTGGTAAACTTTTTTTTTTTCAGAATTACACGTTAATATACTACATACAATTATTAACATTTGAATGGTTGAATCAATAGTTTACATAAATAACTTACAAGTAGAGAAGTAGTCGTTTTTTTTTTTTTTTGGAAATGTCGACAGTGATTAATTCAAGTAATTACGTTATTTGATCTTACCATGCCTTTCCTTAATACTGGCTGCTAGTTTTCTTAGTTCAAGGATACTTTTTGGGATGGTGCTATCATCCTGTCTATGATCTGTATTTGTTGTAGGTGTTGAGTTTGAAAAGCTATTAGATGTAGTTATACTAATGGTGTTATTCCTTGGTTTAGAACTTGCAATTCCTGTGTATGTTGGTTTGTTTAAAACTAAAACTGGTGTTGACAAACTATTATTTGCAAAAGTGACGCTTGATAAATTTGATATATTTCCATTTGAGGTCTCATTGAAAAAGGAAGGAGTCTGGAGAAGATTACTCGATTTTGGACGTGGAGTACTGTAAGCATCACAATTGTGCTTGAAAAGCTCTGACCTATTATCACTGATAGTATCAAACTCTGTTTTGACAAAGGCAGTTTTTTTAGGTCCTCCTGAATGTAAAACTGAGATTTTTTTAGCTTTGGGTGATGCTTCAATATGGGCCATCAATTTTCTGTACATTTCTCTTGTTTTATCATGAAGTCTATCAGTAACAATCAACGATCTTCT
The DNA here is from genome assembly GCA_030570535.1 of Starmera pachycereana. Taxonomy (NCBI): domain Eukaryota; kingdom Fungi; phylum Ascomycota; class Saccharomycetes; order Phaffomycetales; family Phaffomycetaceae; genus Starmera; species Starmera pachycereana. The sequence continues at coordinate 12,796 of JAJLVW010000122.1, forward strand.
ATCAAGCTCACTAAAATTCGAGCTAAAATAAGATTCATTAGCAGTTTTTCTTGTTCCATTTGACTTAAAAGTATTGTTGCTTAAATGTTTAAGATTGAATTTTCCTCTTCTTGTGAAAGAAAAATTGCGACCTAAACTATCAATGACTTCTTGAAGGGAATTTGAGCTTAATGCTTCATCTAGTTTCAACAATTTTATATCCAAGACAATATCTTTGGAACTTAGTTCCAAAAATTCTTTCAATATTTCTTCTTCAGTAAGTTTGATAACAGATTCACACTCCCGGTAAATGATCAAAACTTCAATTTTGAAGTTAGAATTCAAAACTATTCCATCTATCAATTCCTTATATAAAGCCTTTTCCCTGACTGTTTCTGACCCATCACAGTTGAATACTAACACATTTATATTTTCCATTAAATCTACTTTAATTTCATTAGTACATGCAACAGTCAATAAAAGGGGGGTTTCAGTAATGGTTGTTTTAAGATCTTTTTCAAGATGAAATTTTCTTCTCAAATATCTTGAGCTGGCAAGATCTAGGTCTCCAATAAATAGTAATACTTCACAATTCTCTGATGAAACTGACTTGAAGTTTGATATGAAGTTGTGAAAATCAAGAGGATACAAATCAATTTCATTATTCAATTTTTTTTTGAATCTTTTTCTTTTGATAACCCTTGGAATACCAAATATTTTTGAAACTTCAATCAATTCATTTCTTCTCCTCTTTTTGAATTCCTCTCGTTTTAAAATGTTTTCACAAGTTTTTTTCAGTTTCTTGATGACTAAAAGTTTCAAACGATTCTCATTGAATTCATCAGCAAATATAATTAATGATTCTTTGAAAATCAACTCACCAACAAAAGCTTGATATAATCCTTCACTGAACTCCTTGATTAGATACTCTCTTTTCTGAAAGTTGTGGAACTTTTCTGTAATGACAGGTTCAGTGATATCACTTAATATTGATTCAACGTTATTTTTCAGTATATAATCCAATAAGAAGTCACTAGTTCTGTCGATGACTGTCTTTTTTCTGAGTAGTTCTTGTTGATTCTCAGCATTTTTACCCTTTTCATTTTGAATCTGTTGTCTTTGACGTTGTATTACTTCTTTCCCAATAAACTCCTCTGTTTGCTCTTCATTCAAGTTTTTGTTGAGTCGTTGTTCCAGAATATCATTTTTCTTTGACTGATTTTCGGTCACTATTGATTGTAAAGTTTCGAAGTTAAAGCCAGAAATAAAGTCTGATTGTGAATAATCAAACTTGAGATTCGTTTCAGAATCTGAATTTGAACTTGCCTCATTCCTGGCTAAATTCAAATCAATAGAAGGCAGATTTTGGGAATTAGCAACTTTGAACGCAAAGTCATGTTTAGATATTGGCTGAGATGACTGCAAATTTGATTCACTGGGTAAATTGTTTACCAAAACTTGATTGACATTATTTTTGTGATTGTTGAATCGTACTTTTGAATATATTTTCTTCATAATTCCAATTTGTCTCAGTTTTTGTGAAATTATAATATTGTCCTTACCAGAATTTATCAAATGTTTAAGATTGTGACGTAAATGAAAGTCAAATCTTGATATGAAAGCTTGTGGCAAAGGTTTTTGGTCTGAAATCACATGTGATGAATGTTTAAGTGTACCCAAATCAATGTTATTTTCCTTTGAGCTTTCCAGACCGTAGTAACCAAAGAAAGTAAACGCTTCGGAATCATCATTAAATAACAACAGTTCTTTTAGTAGTTCAAACTTGATAATTTTTGACTTTTGATGTAAAGATTTTTTCAAGGATTTGATTGAATAAAATCTAATCTCATTTAGATGCGTTTCAACTAAATAAAGCAATAAGATTGGAAGTTTACCCTCTTTCACATAATTGAAAAAACCAATAAAAAAGTGAAACCCATTCTCCAAAGATTGAAAACCTCTTTCAACTTTATTTGTTTTCAATAATCCTCTGATAAACAATGCTATCTGAACCATTTGATCTTTCAAAATTTCACTTGGAAACGTCTGTATCTCTCTTTCCAATTCAGGATCACAAAGCTGACTTAAAAGGTGGTATGCACGAAACTCAGCTTCATTTGGCGCCAAAATATCTCTGGTTCTGTATTCTGCATACATTTCAGATAAAGATTTTAATGCTTTATTCATTTGTTCCAATTCTTGCTGTTGAGAGAAATCATATCGAGATTTTGCCATAATATGTAAGGTAAGTATATGTATTCTAACAATCCGCTCAGTACAATCCACAGCTTCAGGACCAAAATAATTTTGATACGTAAAATCTTGACGTATTGATCTTGTTCTATCCCAAATGAAAGACTGAGACTCAGGCAATAATGGTAATAGCTGATCAACAATATAATTCAAAGTTGAAGTTAGGACATAGGGTGGCCTGACATCTGATGGCAATGGAGGAGGTTGACCAGCAGCTGGCCTAGAAAAAGCTTTAATGGCCTTATTAGCAGAAATTTTACCTTTATCATCCTTTTCAAAACTTTTAACATCATTCTCAATCGAACGCCTCACTCTTTCATAAACAGGACACATCTCATAGCAAGTTCCTCTGAAAAGAATGGCATCCTCTAAAGTTTTTCTCATACCTTCTTTATCAACTAAACCTCTATTCTCCATTTCATTTCTTTCCTTTTCTCTCAAAATCTGAAAATCTTCCTGCAAAGAACTAAGATCTAAAGTGCTTTGTTCAATATTGAGCATTTGTTGTTGATTCTGTTTATCCCAACAATCTTGTTCTATCTCATCAAATATCAATGAAGGAGATTGGTAGACAATAAATTTTGGAAGTGGCCTAATTTCACTTTTATGGTTTGGAAATGCTGAGCCTACACTCAAAGGCCCTATTAAAAAATCAAAGCTGAGCTCAGAGTGATCCAAATTAAACTCGTTATGGTTGGGGAGTAATGAAATTGAAAGTGGAGTATGCTTCATTACCTGATTTTTTTGAAATTCGTTGTTGTTCGATGGATTTGATTTAGTGCCTATTATTGCAGCATCATTCATACATCCAAATTGATTATTTGTATTGATGTGTGAAGGAGAAAAACTATTTGAAGCATTGAATGTATTATCATTTTTGTAATTGGTAGTGTTTGATGAACTAACAACAGCCGCTTGCCGCTGGTTGTGATTAGGTTGTTGAAAAGCCAGCATGAATCGTGGTTCGTGATGCTTGTCTGTAATTAATTAGAAGGTAATGTAAAAGCAGGGACGTGTGTTCCTGGTTCTCTAGAGTTAAGTTTTAACTGCCTGGTGTCTAACATCTCAGAATCTTATATCAATTCTTGAAAAATTACTCTACTTTTTTCAGGTGTTCAGGTGTTATAGAGCTCAAAGCTGGCACAAATGATTTTTGCTGGCGTATGTTACTTTTTAAATTCTGTTAGAAGCTGGATTAACTAATGGAGAATTTGCCATCAAGCTCAGAAAGTATTCCAACAGTCCACTTACAAACAAAAATAGGGCTGGATGCACATCGTGCCAATTGGTAGCATCACTGATACTGAAATAGACACGTTCGCTTAGAATTTGAAATCTTTTACTGGAGAGTCGAGAGTCAGAAAGACTATAAGAATCTAAGATACTTGTATCAAAGTATACTAGAGAAATATGGGCAGTTCAAACAAAAATAGCCAGAAAGAAGCATACTCCCCTATAAAATCGACAGTTATTAGTGACACCCCATTAACAAGTGTTGTATTGATTGATCCATCGACCGCTAGCCCAACTGAAGAAGTTGCTTCTATTCCACGTAAACCAGATGATGAGAAACTGAAACAAAAACAGGATGATGTTCAAACCAATAATGAAACAGGTCTTGAAGATGAGGACAAAACTGTTACAGAGTTTGATATACGTCACCAAGGACCTTTTCAGACAGTGAATAACACGGTAGAACAAATATCACAGGACGAACAAGAGCAAAATGAAAATAGAGATTGTAAACTCATACCGTCCAATCCTAATTCACTTAGAAAGAACGAGCAAACGCCACCTTCATACTCAAGGTCTAATACTACAGATAAGATAGCTAAGATCAATGCAAATACTAACATGATTGTGGAAACAGAAACTGTTGATGCTTCGAATAATCCTTCTTTATTGACAGCTCCAAAATCCAAAGTTAATAACGATATGACCATGAACCCTAATGTTACAAACAATCTTTCGTCTGTTAAGAATAAGAAAAGCTCAGTTTTTGTGGATCAGATTAGTATTACAAATAATTCAAATCTTGCTCCTTCCAATAGCACAATAATTGATGACAGTGATGTGGTAAGTACTAATGGTTCAATAAGAAATAGATTGAATACAGTTGATGGGCACTTTCAATCCAGAGGTGCAACAAAAGCTGATATCTTTGCAGCAAGAATTGCAAATGCTGTAGGAGATGCTTCAGACTCAGATTCAGAAGAGGAATTTTTTTATGAAAGTGCCCCAGATGCTAGCAATTCAAACACGTTACCACCAGGAAAAAGTCCCAGTGTTGTTCCAAATTTCTTGAACCCCATAAAGCAAAGAAAGATTTCACAACGAAATATCAGCATGCCTATACTGTCCTCAAATTTAGTTTCAAGTCTTTCGCCATTAGTTTCTTCCAACTTAGCACAAAAAACTGATTATTTTGATGAAGTGCAACCTCAGGTTTTCCAAACTAGTGTATATGAAACTAATGAGTACTCTCAATCAGTCAGTGATACTAGCAATAAAGATACCACTGTTTCAACTCAAGAAACTCTTATCAAGAAGAACAATAAAATTAGTCTTCATAAAAAAGAGTTCCAAAAAGCTTTAAATTTACAAGATCCAGAGAACAATGGAGATCAAGTAGGAAATCAAGAAAGAAGACAATCAATCACAACTTTTGATTCACCTAAACCCATGGAATTTACAAAATATAAAGGATTCAAAAAAACATTCAAAAACCCCACTCGTAATAAATTAAAGTTTTTAAACTCAAAACTGCTTGATATAAAGAATGACTATTCTGCTAAACACTCAGCTACTACTGATCCGATCAATATTGGAGATCATTTTGATATTCATGATGAAGAACGATCAATTGGAAACAATGGCTCTCCATATTTATTTGGTCATGGCGATGATGGAGACGAGGATGATGAAGAAGAAGAAGATGATGATGAACTTACACCACTGAGACCTTCTGGTATAAAGAAAAGCATCAAAAACAAATTTGCTGGTTATCAGGTAAGAAGGAATTATACTAATTTTGAACCACTGGAACAAGGTTATAGTTCTCTTGAAAACTTAACTAAACGTGAAAATGAACTTCGTCACTCAAACTTCAAACTATCAAGAAATGGCAGAAAAAAGTCCCGATTTGAACACTCTCCTCATAACTTTTTCAACAGAAGGAAACATTCTAGATTCCAAATGCTCAAAAACTTTCTATATATTTTTACTTTGGTTTTAATGGTACTTATGTTTGGTTTTATTACTGGATTTTTATTAGCCACCACAAAAGATTTGCAACACGTTAAACTTGTATCTTTGCAAGACGCATTGGTATCGTATGATGAATTAGTATTTGATATTTATGTTCAAGCCTTCAATCCAGGTTTTTTCAGTGTTCAAATAGATGCAGTCGATCTAGATGTTTTTGCAAAAGCTACCAAGTTCACAAGTGATGGATATGATGTTGATTATCTTGATGCTGGTTCTGAGACAGTTTTGCTTGGTACAGTTACGAAACTTGAAAATTCTTTGGAATTCACAGGCGGGTTTTTCACCAGAAATCCTGTTTTTTCTAAAGGTGAAATAAGATTAATTCATCCAGGTCAAAATTCAACAACGGATAACAATGACAATCACAAAATTGACAATGATTCTGATAAATGGAAACAGATAATAAAAGCACCTTTTGGGTTGATTGTTAGAGGTAAATTGAAGTACAATTTACCGTTGTTTCACTCTCAAAGGTCTGTCGCTGTTACAAAATCAGCAATAATCGATCCAGTGAATGAATTCATGATTGAAAATTATAAGGAAAGTTTGTTACAGGGAAAAACTAAATGAATAATTAATCAATTTTTTCTTTTCTTGTAGGTTTTCTATTCACTTATATAGATGATGTTATTATCTTTGTTAATATCTTCATTGACCGGTTACTTGGTTCGGTCAACAGAAGTACCAAGAATCAAAGATTTATTTTCAGGAACTTTAACAATCTCGCTTTTCAAAACACGAGGATCTGCTCTGATTGTTCTGAATAGTTCTGACTGTACAGCAGCACTTGAATCAAACAACATCAAAAATCTATGTCCCTGGAAGTGCTTTTCCTGATCACTGGAAAGTATTTTTGGAAGCTGTTCCAATCCTAGAGATTTAATCTGTCTCAAAACTCCACGATTATTAACTATCAGTTTACCAACAGTGCTAGCAATTCTAAAATTTGAGGTTAATACCAAAAAACGGAAAAAATCAAAGTAACAGCTTTGAAGGACAAATCGTTACACACTGTTTAGCTTCTTTGGTATGTTCTAGTGGATTAGATACACGAGCAATGGCTAGTAGTTCATAAAGCATAGTAAGTGATTTTGCTACCAGGTTAAACATTCAATATAGTTCTTCATTGATTTTCGTTAATTTTGAAATTTTGAGCCACTACATGTCACATGATATATACTTTGAGCAAAGTTTTGAGCATAGGGTAACTAATTAAATCACCTCTGTACATTAATTATTACATATTCTACTATAATAGTCTAGTTTATGCTCCAGCCTTAAAAATGTGCTTTTGCTTTTCATATTTTGATGTGAAAGTACGTGAAATACGCCAAAGGAGTTTGAAATCAATATTAAACTAGATTATTTGTAGTTACTCGGATACTTATAGTTAGTGATCTCCTGAAAGTTTTCTTTGATATTACGGATGGAAACAAATCTGTTTAAGAGGTTTCCAGAGCCTGCCTTATCATTAGTCCCACTTGCTCTTGCTCCACCAAACCATTGCTGACCAACAACTGCACCTGTACATTTATCATTGATATAAAAGTTACCAGCAGCGTAGCGTAATTTTTCTTCCGCAAATTTAATTGCTGAACGATCTTTGGCAAAAATTGATCCTGTTAATCCATATGAAACGCCTTCATCGATCTTTTCTAAGATAAAATCATACTCTGCATCATCGTAAACATAAGTTGTTAATATTGGGCCAAAAAACTCGTCTTTTAGAAAACAATGGTCAATGTTTGAAGTTTTAATCACAGTTGGCTGAACAAAAAATCCAACTGATTTATCATATAAACCTCCAACAACAATTTCTAGTTCATCGTCTTTCTTTGCAGATTCAATGACGCTCGCTAGTCTATCAAAGCTTTGTTCATGAATAACAGGACCTAGAAACTCATGAAGCCCTTCAACTGCAGACGTGTTTGCTGGTGCAACTGTCGTTAATATAGTTTTGAAGACTGTCTCGAACTCAGGCCATAATGATTTAGGCACATAAAGCCTAGATGTGGCAGAGCATTTTTGGCCTTGATATTCAAAAGCACCACGGATTGTTGACAAAGCGGCATGAAGAGGTGAAGCTGAAGAATGTACTAAATGAAAGTTCTTCCCGCCAGTTTCACCAACAATTCTTGGGAAATCTCTATAAACTTCTAGGGAAACGTTATCCGATATTTTCTTGTATAAACCTTTGAACACTTTAGTGGAACCTGTAAAATGTAAAGCCGAAAACCCTTCGTCACTAAGCACAACGTCAGTGACTTGATTAGGCTCACCAGGAATAAAATTTATTACACCTTGTGGTAGACCCGCTTCTTCTAAAATGGTGTATAATAAATAATTTGACAAACCTGCAGTTTGTGATGGCTTCCAGAGAACTGTATTCCCAACGAGAGCAGGTGCACCAACTAAATTAGCGGCAATTGCTGTGAAGTTGAAAGGGGTGACTGCATATACAAAACCTTCCAAGGGTCTATACTCAGCTCTATTCCATACACCAGGACTGGATTCTGGTTGCGATTCGTAAAGCTCCTTAGCATATTTCACATTAAATCTAAAAAAATCACATAATTCTGCTATTGTATCAATCTCAGCTTGGTAAATATTCTTTCCTTGACCTAACATGGTTGCTGCTAATAAGTCATAACGGTATTTTGTACTGATCAACTCAGCTGCTCTTAGGAAAATTGCACTTCTATCTGCAAAAGAAGTTTTGTCCCATTGCTCTTTGGCGTTTTTGGCTGACTCAATAGCAGATCGAACATCTTCCTTAGTTGCCTGAGTGATGTTGGCCAATTCCTGTGATCTTTTTGCTGGGTTCACTTGAGAGATGATCTCTCTTGAGGTACCTTTGCCATATATTCTTTCTCCATTGATAACCAAAGGAATATCTAACGATCCATTATCATTGAACTTCATTAAAGAAGCTCTCAACAAATCCCAATCTAAGCCGTCTGATTTGTTGAATGGCTTCACTACTTCGTTGGAAATTGATGGAACACTGAAAAGGGCAAACTGTGAATTTTCCCTAGTTGAGGAAGGAATACCAGTATTATGACAGAAAACTGAGGAACCATGTTTAAGTTTCAATGATTGCAAAACTCTCAAGTTTTGAGTAGCTGTTCTTCTTAATACTCTTGTTGAGAAAAGCATATCAGGTTCTTAAAACTTATCCGTTTCAAAAGAAATAGCCAACTAGTTATTTCAATCTCAGGAGTGTAACCCTTTAAATATACTTCATAACTCGCCAATGAGTTCCTTTAGAGGTTTTTCAAGAAGGATCACAAATCCTCAATTTTCATGTCAACTTTCAAGTGAGAAATTAAGCGAATCTTTTCTAAATATATGAAATTTATGATGTGATCCCGGTACTGAGTTACTACTGGTCCCTTTCTCATATGGCGATGCTATTCCATTTAAAGTTGATGTTACATCAGTTGAACAATTAGAAACGAAAAAACATATTATTCGAGGAATTAAAAGATGGGAAACTAGATGTTCTTTATAATATACATTTCCTGCCCTTGATTCAAATAAAAAAGTTACTAGAGAAGCATTTGAATTAAATGTCTTAGCTCCAATGAGACTCAATAGGGAATTAGTACCTTTAGTTATTAAAGCTAAAGCAACAATTGTTTTCACCGGCTCATTAAGTGGATTAGTTGCTTATCCATTCAGTTTAGTTTATTGTGCATGTGAAGCAGCAATACATCAAGTTTCATGCTTTACATTGGGACACGAAGTCATTTGATGTTAGGGTTATTAGTGTTGTTACTGGTTTTTCAGAGGATGATATTACGAGATTTTCTGACCATGATAGTACAATTTGATTCTTATTGCTTTTCACACTTTAGTGTTGTTCATTCAAGTTATACAAAATAGACACTAGAAGCTGGGAAATCACTAGGGTTTATATACTTGTTCCAAGGAGAATCACATGATGGTTCTCTCCTCAATAGAATTCTCTAGAAAGCTGAATTCAAGTCTATAACAAGTTCTAGACCTTGAGTTAACGAGTTCTTTGAGAGATTAACAATTCTAGAAACTTCTATACCATTCACTTCATCCAATGAGCGAGTTAGGCCATAGGATTCCATGAACTCCTGCGGATTAGGCTTGTGTATAGATGATAACTAGGAATTGCAATTCTTCCGATTTGCTAGATCGTAGAATCTGAACACTTTTACAAGTTGATCAGGCTTGGAAAACGTCATGATATATCACATGAAAAGCAGACATGGTGTACAGTGTACACAAATATTTTATTACACAGAGCTATATTATAGCTACAAAGTTCTCATTCTGCGGAAGTATCGATATTCTTTTAATATTAATAATAAATTACATCTTTATGTCTACGATCTGCGCTAGTAGTTACTGGCTCAACATTCTTTTCTATGTATAACGTAAAACTCAACTCATCTCAGGATCAAAAATTTCAGCTTCTTCTTTTCGTAGTATTTCGTTTGTTTTAACCTTCAAGCTTAGGTACAACGCAGCCAAAGTTGCAATTCCACCAAATCTATAAACCCATCCCAAACTGTAATCAAACTTTGTTGGATCAGTAGGATTTGAAGACAATAGCTTGAACAATAAACTACTGAACAAGGAGCTAATCACCTGTGGCGCTGCAACAAAAAAATTATGGATACCTAGAATGATACCTGCTTCATGTTCATAATCATCGAACCTTCTGATAGCTTCTCTATTAACCCTTGAAACATAGTTTTCTTCAATCTCTAAACGAATTTCATCTTTTCTAGCTCTTGTTTTAATTTCCTTTATTCTCGAAATTTCTTCTGAAATCAAAACAAAAGGTGCCCATAATGCGTTACCCCATGTTATACCAAGAACACCAAACATGAAGATAGCACTGAAGGAGGATTTTATAAAAAAGGTGGAAAACATACAGGCAATGAATATTGCATGTGAGAGGTACCAAGATCGTCTGACAGATAACCACCAGAAAAACTTCTTTCTAAAATTTTGAATATACCCAGAAATTAAGCTTTCTTTAAAAAAGGTGGTACCTTCTTCATCGTAATTCGAATCTTTTTGAAAAGGTACACAAATAAGTGGTAAGATCAAGTCAAATAAAAACGATGTTAAAGAATGTAATAATAATGCTAGAGAGCCTCTTCTGACACTTTGTTCAGTAAGTTGTTGTAATTCCGAATGTGTCAAAGGTGGTGAACCTGGAGCTCTTTTTTCGTAAAACTCATATTTATATAAATCACCAACATATGTGGTGGTGTAAAACAGCATGGGAAAATATCCTATCCAAGCAAAGAATTGAGCAAAGCAAACAATTTTCACTTGCGGTGGTAATCTTTTAACACTATGATTTGTTTGTTTATAAAGAACTTTTAAGATTGCAAAAAAATTAGTAGGTTTCTCAATACCCAATTCTCTAGACCTACTTTCATTTTTGATCCTTTCAAAAATAATTAGAGGATCGGTAGTTGGATCTCTTTCTTTAATTATGGATAAAGAAACGACAGTAGTAAGAATCAAGGTGAGACCAGCAATATTTGATAAAATTTTAAACTGATCGTTACCTAAAAATGGAACTAATTTGTCCAAACGCAAAGATCCCAAAAAATACCCTATTATATTGAAAACACCAATCATAATAGCAGCCATTGCGTTTGCAGTTTGTTGTTGGTGTGATCCAACATTATCAACGATGAAGGCTCTTGATGCTGCTTGAATTGCACTAATAGAAAAATCCAAAAGATAGACGCCAACTGCTGCAAACGGAATAGTAGCTTTCTTAATTGTATTATCGTCAGCACCCTTTGAATGAAAAAAAGAGATTATATCAACAGAATAACTCAAATAAAACAAGGAAAGTGAGGTTGCAATACACCCTCCGATAATAAAAGGCCTTCTTCTCCCTGATCTATACTGACAGTTATCACTAAGAACGCCTATTATTGGCTGACCAACTGAACCAGATAACGGACCTGCTATCCAAATCAACGCTAGCGTGTGTTTTGACACACCCAATGAAAGAAGAAAAGGTGTACCCTCACTGAATTCTGTACACCACGAAAGTTGAAGACCACCAACAACTATGCTTAGTAGGATAAGGTACCATATTGATCTGTGTGGGTTAATCGAATCTATAAAGTTTGAAATCATTCCAGTGGGAACATCTGTTGCTGTTGTGCCAAAATTCATTGGCTCCTCGCTGATGATTTGATGGTGCACGCTGGTTGAAAAGTCAATCAGCTGCGATCTATCTTCTGAGTTTGCCTCAATCTGAGCTCCAATCATACTAGTTCAGTTTTTTGAAGCACAGATCACTTTTTTATTGCTGATTTGCAACAACTGCTTTTTAATTAGTCTCCTTCTTTGAAGACTACAAATGAAAATTTCAAACTTTACGATATTTTCGTGAATAATAAAATCTACAGAAAAAGCAAGATGGGAGATTCGAGTAAAAAGAGACGTAGCGAAGAGCTGTTGTATAAACCAGAATGTGACTCTAAAAAGCATCAACATAAATTGATCACAACTGATACACATCGTTAGTATCCACACATTGTTCATTGTTGACAGATATTAACGAGTCTAGAAAAAACAATAAACTTACTTCTGAACTCTTCTCGAGCTTTGGAATACAGCGCTAGACGAAGTGGGTATGTCAAGATTACAGATGATACTGAAAAAGATGAACTTAACATAGTTCAAAACTACAGACAAAAACCATTTTGGCCATTTTTGATACACACGAACAATAACTAAAACTACCATAAGATACTTGAATCATCAAAGTTTCACTGATTACATATCCATGTTTTAAAAAGATATAGTCAGGTTCGATTTTCAATTATCTTTTTGTATCATGGACTCTCAAGTTTCAATAAAAGAGTAAGTAGTGAAAAAAAAAGGTTACTTGCGCAGCTGGTTTGTCCCGCTGAAAAGTGCTTTTGAATTGGTACCGTCCGATACAAAAGTACTTTTAAAAAACTTGACCCATAGACAAGTACTCAATAGTAGGATTGAACCGTTTAGAAGAACTTTTGAGAATTTTGATGCTTTTGGAATCACTCAAAATTGTAGTTTCCTTCGCTTTTTTGATCTCAACTCCGTTATTAAAAAAGGCTTTTGAAGATGGCTAGTAAACTGTTTATATAGTGCTTAAGCCATTATGAACCCAATTAAGACACATCCAATTTTTACATCTAAACACTAACAATCAGATATTATTTCTCGTACTGAAGTTTAGAAAGATTTATCTTCAAGAGCTTGTTTTCCTAAAATACGCAAACAAAAAGATCAAATAGCATCTACTACAATAGAACACGTTTTCACCTATTGCCAAAGTGAGCTCGATAATGTTGACAATGGTTATTTTATAATGAAAATAGAGATGAAAATAGAGATGAAAACGATGATAATTTATCGACCATTGTTTCAAGTGATATTATTAAACGTCTGTTTACCGATCATGGAGAAAGTGATGCTCAAAAACCCAAAAGTCTTTTGAAAGTCTTTTAATAAAAACAACAAACAACAATAGTGAAATCCAGTAAAATGGGTGAAAATAACGCCCTTCAGTTAAACTTCAGATTGAACATGAAATTGAAAATGAAAAAAGTGAGAAATTGAACCGAAAAATCAAAAAGTTGGCATTTTATTTGAAAAATCAGAGTTTTTATTTGAGAAACACACGATATTATATCACCAGACAGTTGAGCTTAGCTCAAGAAGCCATTGATCATAACACTAAATATCTTGAGTGAATGAAATCCATGAATTGTAGTAGACTTCCAGCAAAAGAAGGCAACTTGTTTCTCCATATGAAAAGAACAGAAAAATAAGACCGAGACTATTAAGTTCCAAACAAAATAATAAGCTAAAACAGATTGAGAATTCAGTAACTTTGGCTCCTGATAATAATTCTCAACGACTTTAACGCTCAAATGATGATCAGAGTTGGATAAAACAAGCTTGGAAGACATCAGAATCCATTTTTTGAGCTGTTGATGTTCACCCAGTGGTTATGAAAGCTATGGGGTTGTTATAGACATTTTTCAAATATACCAAAATCAGAAGCTTTGAAGAAAGAAGTTAATAAGTTCACTAGAACTAAAGCTGAAACTTTAACCATTTGGGAAAGAAGCTTCAGAGTAAAATTTCTGATACTGGTCCAAAGCAAAAACAGGTAATTAGTACAAGTTATTTCAAATGTGGATGTGATGCTAGAATCAAGATGCTCCTGTCGTAAGAAAAATGTTACCTGTATACGAAGTTGTCGTAAAATGATTCAAAAAACCATTTAAAATGCACTAATTGCAACTCTAATAAGTTTGAATGATCTGATTGTTGTTTTGTAGTATTTGATGATTTATAATAATAGAATATGAGTTTCAACTTAGAAAATTGTAGAGTTTGAAAGATCTCAAGACAAAAAAGTTGGTTTATTTTGAAAATTCAAGTCTTTGAAAATCAACTCAAATATTCTTTCCATCCAGGATACCTCCCTGTCTAAACTGACTCATCGTCAACTGCTTCAAATGGCTAGTATTCATTTTGAGATTATTTCATGAACACTAATTTCAGCTTAAACAATCCAGCATTAATAGGAACTTATAATCAAGTCATCCACAATACTTGTACAGAGTTATCTGTTATTCCAGGGTCTTTTCAATTCCCCAATATTACATACTTCAAACTTGGAATGACCTTAAAATTCTTTATCAA
>JAJLVW010000123.1:0-26854 GCA_030570535.1 Starmera pachycereana
AAAAAAAAAAAAAAAAAAAAAAAAAAAAAAAAAAAAAAAAAAAAAAAAAAAAAAAAAAAAAAAAAAAAAAAAAAAAAAAAATTCAAAAAATTAAATGCGATGAGCCCTCGAAACTCGAAAAAAAAAAAACAACAACACAAATTCCAAATTCCGGGAATATAAAAACAACATCAAAATTCCAACTTTTACAACTTTTGAAAGATTTACTGTAACAGAAGTTGAAGAAGAAATGAGCTCGGCGGTTCATATTTTAGACTTGGAGGACGGTAAATTGACCTTTTTTAATTTGATGTTTAGTTTTTAAACCAAGTGAATAGCACAACTAACAAGCAGAATATAGAAAGAATCCATGCTCTGATTTGTTTATCAATTGTGAATACAACGAGGAAAAAAGGGAGTTGATACTTCATTGTCACGACACAGACGCCCAATTTTATAGAGTGATAACTGAGGATGAAGTGATAAATGCAAAGGACTTTAATAACAAGATGAGTAAAGAAGATTGGCTTGGTTTGTGTCTTCGTGTTTTCTTGAGCAAGATCAGTTTGCAAGAATTGGAATCTGTGCAGTTATATGCCACTGAAGCTGATGAAGATGATCAATGTGTGTTGACTGTTGGGATACGGCAAAGATTGGGTTCGATTGGGTTTAAAAATTTAGGATCTTTTGAATTACAGATTAATAATAATAATAATAATAATAATAATAATAATAATAATAATAATAATAATGATATTGATAAATTATTGTTTGATTGGAGTAAAAAGTTGTTTAAAGAGAACCAAAAACTACTTAAAGAGAAACTACAAACTGATGCTTTGAAACTAAAAGCTGAAGAAAATTTAAAATTATCAGAAGATTTGAAACAAGAATTTATGGAAATGTATTCCAAACAACAAGATGCTCAACTGAAGATATTTACCGCGCTATTGAATGAGAAGAAGCAGATGATTGATAAACTACTAAATGGAGAAATTGAACAAGTCCCGGATGAATCGATAATTCATTCAATTAGAAGACTTAGAAATGATATTGAATTTGTTGATGATGATGATGATGATGCTGAGAAACAAGAAATTGAATCAGTGGGAAAAGTTAGAAAAACAAGTACTAGTATAAAGCAACCAACAAAGAAGCAGAAGCTAGAAATGAATGATAACCTATTAAGAAAAGTTAATAACGTTCAAGAATTTGCTATCAGAAATGATGATAAAGATGAGTTTGTTGAAGATCAACTAATAGACGATGCAAACAAAGAAACTAGTGATGCTGAAATAGCGGCTTCTACAGATGATGATGTTATACCTGATTCTCAAGAAGAAATTAATATCAAACAAGAAGAAGAAATTGCAGTTCCAAAAGATTCAGCCGTTTCAGAATTCCATTTCAAGTTTACAAATAACTCCTCCTCTGTTGGAAAAGATCAAAATGAGGGGGTAATTAAAGAAATTCCAGAACTTGAAGAGAAAATTGCAGATTTACATGAATTAGAAAATAATGAATCAGAAGAAAATACAGAAAATGATGATACTGAGATAGATTCCGAAGAAGAAGAAGATGAAGAAGAATGAGATGTAGCTAGCTTGAAAAAAATTATGAAAACACTGTACTGGTTGTTTGTGTTTTTTTGTTTTTTTTATTTTTGTTTTTGAAATTCCCAAAATCTCATATTCTTGAAAATTTGCCATGTAATCTAGTTTGAAAATTAAAAGCAGTGAATAATTCAACAACAAGTTCAAAACAGTTTATACAGAAAACATGAGCTTTTAAACACACAGCCACATCAAAAATCATTCAAGAAACTATTTTTTTCTTCAATTCCAAAATTTCAATCAAATTTAGTTTCTAGAAAAAAAAAATTTTTTTGAAAACCGTTTTTTTTTTTTTTTTTTTTTTTTTTTTTTACTTGCAAAGTTGCATCAAAAAGTTTTCTAAACCGCAACCAGAATTTTTAAAGTTTGAATTTTTTTTTTTTTTTTTTTTTTTTGTTGTCATTTCCACTGAAAAATTAGAAAAAAAATTTTTAGGCAAAAAAATCAACAACATTTTTTTTTTCCAAATCTTTTCTTTTAAGATTAAGAAAGAAAATTTTTTTGAGTCCGGAACTTGTTTTTCATTTGTTTCATTTCATTCCCGTTCTCTTTTTTTCTTTTGGTGTGCTTCATTCCTTTTGGCTTTGTACGTGTTACTTTTTCCTGCGAATACGCTTTTTTCTTGGTCAGATAGCTGTGAAATTACTCCAAAATTGGTTCAGAAATTCTTAGTTTTTTTTTTTTTTTCAATTCATCTCATAATAAAATCAATCATTAGAATTTTCTTGTTCAAAATAATACATCAGCATTGATTTGAAATTGCATTATATTCCATCCACTTTTTTTTTTTTTTTCATTCTCATATCTTGTGTTTTAATCCATCTTTTTTATTGCTTTTTCAAAGATTGTTGCTTAAGTATTATATATTATCCGCGTTTTTGTTTCAGTTGTTCATTCATTTTAGTCATCAATATTAATCATACAGTCATATTCACTTCTTAGCATATATTCAATAAAAAAAAAATGTCTTATACTCCTTATGACTTGCCTTATTCACCGCTTTTACCTCAATATTTAATTATGGAATCTCCAATTGTTCAAAGTCATTATCCACAATATCAATCACAAGATTTCCAAAACAATCTTACTAATCATCAAAACAACAACAACAACAACAACAACAACAACAACAACAACAACAACAATCAGAATAATCAGTTCTATTCACATGCTTATAACAACGCTTATGAGTTTAATCAAATCAATAATAATGATAAATCAATTCATCATCATCACAATCAAATTCAAAAACATCAAGAACAATACAAAAACCAAGTTTCTGCATTAGAACATGATCATAATGAACAAAATACTGTTGGTTTCAATAACAGTATTGATAATTATTTCAATAACTACATGAATAACCAGTTGGAGAATAACAATAACAATAATAATCAATATAATGATTCAAATTCAACTCCAATAATGTCTTCAAATAGTTACAATGATTTTTCAAACAATACTTTGCAACAACAACAGCATTTAAACATGAATAACCCTCATGCTCAATCGCATCCATCTCATCTCCAACACCTATCATCTCAACAATTTACCATTCAACCTCAACAACAATTAAAATCCGCATTTTCACTAACTGGAGGCACTGGTACTGCATCAACTTTACCTGATCCATCGACAACCACCGTTGATTTTTCATCTGCTCCAAGCAGAACTGTTTATTTAGGTAATGTTCCCTCTGATATTACACCAAAAGAATTATTAGATCATGTTAGAAGTGGTGTTATTGAAAACGTTCAAATTTTATCAGAGAAAAATTGTGCATTTATTTCATTTTTAGATGAATCAAGTGCGTTATTGTTTCATTCAGATGCCATTTTAAAACGTTTAAACATTAGAGAAAATGATATCAAAATTGGCTGGGGTAGAAACACTCAATTATCAGCAGTTGTTTTGAATTCAATTCAAAAAGATAATGCAACAAGAAATGTTTATATTGGTAACTTACCAAAAAATATCACAGAAGATAAATTATCAACTGATTTATCAGAATATGGTATTATTGATACTATTAAAATTCTAAATGATAAAGGTGTTGCATTTATTCATTTTTGTTCAATTTTAAGTGCAATTAAAGTTGTTTCTTTATTAGCTTCTAAAAATGATTTTTATTTAGATAAAAAAATTTTTTATGGTAAAGATAGATGTGCATTTATTACTAAAACTCAACAACATAATGCTGCTCAATATTTAGGTTTAGCTCCAGGTATGGAACATTTAATCACAACTGCAGACCGTGAATTTATTTCATCAGCTTTATTACAACAATCTGCAGCAGCTGCTGCAGTGGCAACTACTGCTGGTGGTGCAAATAATTTAGGTAATAGAACCGTTTATTTAGGTAATTTACCAAGAGATGTTAAAGTTGAAGAAATTTGTAATGTTGTTAGAGGTGGTTTATTACAAACAGTTAAATATTTGGAAGATCGTCATGTTTGTTTCATTACATTTATTGATCCAATTGCTGCTGCACAATTTTATGCAATGTGTCAAATGCATGGTTTAGCAATACATGGTAGAAGAATCAAAATTGGATGGGGGAAACATTCTGGTTCATTATCAAATGCTTTAACTTTAGCTGTTAGTTCTGGTGCTTCAAGAAATATTTATATTGGAAATATTAATTTAAATAATCCAAAATTTTCTCATGATTCACTTAGAGAAAAATTTTCACAATATGGAGAAATTGAACAAATTAATTATTTAATTGAAAAAAATTGTGCTTTTGTTAATTTTACAAATATTTCAAATGCAATTTTAGCAATTGATAAAATTAAAATTGATCCAGATTTTGAAGATTTGAAAATTAATTTTGGTAAAGATAGATGTGGAAATATTCCAAAACAATTTATAAATCAATTTGAAAAAGACTAAATTGAATTTAATTGAGTTTTTTATTTTTATTTTTCATCATTTTTCATCATTTTTCATCATTTTTCAATTCATTGTGTGTTGACTTTTGCTTTTCACCAATCTTATATATAGTTTATATATCCTATCAAGGAACCTTCTTGTTATATTAATTACATTTCAATTCATAAATAATGCATTTTTAGTTTATTTAACAATACAAAACAAAAAAAAAACAAAAAAACAAAAAAAAAAACCTATTCGTAGAATCATTTACTATTTTTCCCACGTCACTATCTATAACCTTGATTTTTGGTGAAAAAAGTTTCAGGATCCAGTTCAACCAAATCACTTTCGTTACTTTCACTTGAATCACTGTCTTGGTTTTGGTCTTCTTCATAATCTTCATCATTCTTCTTCTTCTTTTTCTGTTCTTCTTCTTCTTCTTCTTCTTCTTGTTCTTCAACTTCATCTTCACTAGTGATAAATAATGATCCATTCGATTTGGTTTGTTTAGGAAGAATTTGAGATTGAATTTCATAACATAAAGTTGCATCACCTTCACTAAATCCATAAACATCATTATCGTAATTTGAACTTGATTTAGAATTATCTAGAGAAGTTGTGATGTTTAGATTTGATGAATCCATATTTGGTAAATTCAGCTTCAGCTTGGTTACATTTGGGGTTTCAACAGGGGGAGAAACACTAGCACTATTCTTCTTTCTTCTTTTTGGAAGACTAACTTTTTTAATTCCCCATCTAGCCCTATCAGAGCTTAAATCGGATTTCTTAACTTCAATTTTACCAATTTTTTCTTGTTTAGGTTGGGTGGAACTTTCAGGAGTATGAATTTCTTTTACAACTCTGTTCAAAGCTTTTGAACGTAAGGATCTTCTCAATGGTATGGTATCTTCATCTGCATCATTTTTAGTTGCACTTTGATTTTCATCATCTGAAGAATCTGAAGAAATTTCAATGACTGGTGTTCTCACTATTGGATTCACAATAGTTTGAGCTGTAGTTTGTTGCAAACTGGTATTAATTAAGTTTGAAGTCTGGTTATTGTAAATTTGAGATTGACTTGAAACTAAACCCGAAGGTGTGTTATGTTGAATATTTGATTGATTATCCGAGGGCTCATGAGTATTCTGCAAAGCAATAGGTAATTGGTGCATATGAGTAACGTCCATTGGCAAAGGTGCTGGTGGTGGCTGTTGAGAATTGGTGGTGTTTGGTTTGTTGCAAACACTGGTTTGAGGTAATTGGTGATTTGTAAAGTGATTGCCTGAAGAATGAACTGTAGTCAATTCATTTTTTTTCTTAAGTAATATTTGATGCTGTTGAGTTGTTGATTTAACTTTTTTCGTTCCAGTGATTTTTGAATCTGGATTGGATACTTTTCTCTCTAATGGATCTTTTTGTGTACCATTTAAATGATCATGATCCGGGTTTAATTTCCTGATAGTGTATGGTGGATGTGAAGGCTGTAAAAGTTTCTTGATTTGAGGATCAGTTGTTGATTTCTTGGATTGTGTTTGAGCTTGATTTTGAGCCTGGGATTGAGTATTGTTATGAGGTTCACCAGAAGAAGATTTTTGCAATATGTACCTCTTTTTACGACCTTCATCTGGGTCAGGAAGATCAACAAACTCAAAACGATCAGTATTGATAACTGGTTTTTTTGTCAATGGAGTCTTATTGAAAATTGGAGCAGTTGAAGTAGATGATAAAGAAGGTGGCGGTGGAACTCTTCTCTTGATGAAAAGACCGTTAGGTACAGTTTGTTGACTCTTTGTAACAGAAGAAGCACCGAGATTTTTGGTAGGAGATCGATTGGTTGTTGTGGTTGGAGTTGGAGTTGGAGTTGGAATTGGAATTAAATGTGTTTTTGTTTTTGTTCCCAATTCTTCTAATGGTGTCGTTGTATCTTTTACTCTTTTCTCAATGATATCATCTTCTATTTGTGAAAGTGATTTCTTTTCATTTGAAGCTGAGCTTAAACTCTCCATGAGTGAATGGGAAGAACTCATTTTGTGGGTATCAGAAGCAACAGCTTTCTTAATTGACTCTGGATGTTTGTTGAATATTGAGCTAGAGTTCACTGTTTTAGAGATTTCATCTAGTTTAGAAGGTGATCCTTTACGTAATTCAAAATTTGGTTGATTATGCTTTGTTAGCTTCATTGGTCTTTCAGTATTTTTATCGATAGAACGCCGTTTCTTTAATGGTGATTCTTTATGTGGCTCCAGATTCTTTTTCATCGATGATTTTTTGTTACGTTCAGGACTTAAATCTTCACTATCAGTTGAACCACCTCTAAGTTCAGCTTGTAATTGTTTCTCTATCTCCAATTTCTCTTGATCTTTTTTCCGTAGTTTTTGAGCTGTGTTCTGTTTCTTCTTTTTATTTGTAACTTCTAAGCCAAAATCATCATCATTCAGAATGATGTCAGCATCTGAGCTGTAAATAATATCATCATCATCCACAACAAAATCATCTTCAGGTTCACTAACGTATTCCCATAAAGAACTAGTATCACGCTTTTTCTTCTTCGCTTTACCTTTAGGAACCTGATTCTTCAAAGGTTTTGATTTTGATTTTGGTTTGGCTTTCGCATCCACATACTGTTTTTCATCACTAGCTGATGGTGCAAGTGTTTTATCTTGAGAGGTGGATTGGTTGTTAATGTTATTTGAAGATTTATTTGAAAAAAAAAATTGAGATTGAGCAGGATCTGTGCAGTTGGCTTGAAGCTTGTTGGGACTGTCAAAGTAGTCGTTGTAGTTGACTCCATCTAGTGCTGATAGCAAACTGTTGGCTTCTTGACTCATGGATGGATTGATCAATGAGTATAATTAATAATGGATGTGCTGTATTTCATATAATAATAAAAAAAAGTGCACCTATGGGCCAAATTAAAACGCTGAAAACAATGTTATATGATGGTATTACTGTGGCTCCCAAATCAAAGCGTTTCTGCGCTCGCAAGACGCGCAATTCACACTATACGAACTGTTTTGTGTTAATATATTTCTAGAAAATTACTTAACATAAATTAACAATATTTTTTTTTATACTGACTTCCCAAAGCGGTAATAAAAGTGTTGTGATCCTGATATTTTGAGTGTTTTCATTCTAATTGACCTAAAATTGCGCTGTAACAAGCCTGAAGCTTACAAGTACATTGCCACTCTTGAACTGTATACTCACAAATTAAAAAGCACCAAAATAAACAGAAATTGCACGAAGTTTCCAACTTGACATAAAAAAGGCGTCAAACCTGAAAAGTTGGAAACTAACAAAATTTCGTGAAACAAGTAAAATTTAGGTGTTTGAAGCTCTGTTTGTCTTTCAATTAGCCATATAAGCTACTTTTAGTCAACTAATCATCGCCATAGAAAAAGGGAACCAAACTGATAACTTCTAAACACTCAAAATGACTTTAAATAACAAAATCAAGATTTCGTATCCTGGTGGACCAAACGACAACGTTCAAATAGCTGGGGATTTTACTGATTGGAAGCCAGAACAATTGCAGCATAATGAGTATACAGACAGATTTGAGTATGACATTCCAAATACAGACATCAATAATATCGGTTGTAAAGGCAAATACAGTTTCAAGTTTATTGTTGGTGGCAAATGGATTGTTGGTGATGAGTATCCAACAGGTAGCGTTTATCAATAGTTTTGCGATAGAAAACAACCAATATATTACTAACACTTTTTTTTATATCTAGAATTTGATCCATCTGGAAATGAAAACAACATAGTTGAGTTTGATTATACATTAGGGAAAACTGATGATGATGATGATGATGATGATTTCGACAAACAAGTGTTAAAAGTTGATAATGAGGAGCCAAGAGCACCTAATCCAACTCCAAAAACTGCACTTTCCAAACAAACTACGAACATTGAAGTTATTTCACCTGTTTCTACTGATGCGGTTAATTCAATTATCACAGAGATGGATTTTGAAGATCTGATTGGAACGGGTGAAGTTGTTAGCGATGTCCCATGTGATCAAGAAGATGATCAATTGCTGGGAAAAGAAGGAAGTAGTAATGATGTTGCTGAAAATTATGGATCAATTACCAAATCTACTACTGTTCCAGAAGATGAGTTTTTATCAACAAGTAATACTTTAATTCAGACTGTTGCAGAAGAGTCCGCTTCTAATACACAAGAAGGGCAAACCGAACAAATTGACGAACAACAGCAAGAAGAAAGAGAAGCAGAGCCGGAACTTAATTCATTTGAACTGTTTTTCGGGTTTTTTGCAACATTGATAAATATGATTCTAAGTTTTTTCAGGGAGTTATTTGTTGGTTGAATTAAGAATTGTAAGGCTTGAATAAGTTGTTTTAAATGATATTGGGTGATACGATAATATGGTGATACAATAATATATGAAAAAGAGCTTATTTTGCTAAGTATTCTTGTTGACTAAAAAATTTCTAATTTATGATTATTTCTTTTGGTAGTTTTTTTTGTTTTTTTTTTTTTTTTGGCATTTCAATTATAGTTGTTACTTTGAACTTCCCATAAAGTCAAATTTCTACAATTCATTAGATATTTGAATTTCTAATTATTTTAATTTCAATGTTGGAAAAATTACGAGTAGTGGCCAAACCGCACTTTTTTTCAAAGTTTCAACTTGACTGAAATTTAACTTCAAAACCAACTTCAAGTTCGAACAATTAAAACACTTTATCATCGTTTGCAGGACGATTTATTTGATGTTAGTTTGAAAATTATGACTGGGAAAAGAAATGGATCAAAAAGACGCAGAGTCACACGAGCTACGATACATGATTTGCCACCAGAAATCACTTATCAAATTCTTGAGTATGCTGGAAGGTTGGATTATTGGAGATATAGAGTATTAAGAGGTCTACCGTGTTTTAAGAAACTGATTGATAATAAATACATGGTGCTTAGCAATTCAATGAAGCAGAAATATTTCTTCATCCCATCTGATTTGAATTCTGAAAGTTATAGATTTTTAGATGTGAAGAGTATGAAAGAATTGATTAAGAAACACTGTGCTATAAGTAATATCTCTGAGCCAATACTGTTTGTTGAAGCGGATTTCAAGTTGTTTCGAGACAAAAATGATTCTATTTCATTTCTTACACATTTCTGTGAGAGAAACTCATTATTTTTCCAGCTTTATTCAAGTCATGATAACGATTATTTGACGCTTGATGTGCTATGTAAAAGTGATTATAGATATTGGTATCCCATTTTGTCGCATGACAGCTTAGAACTGGCTAATCAACAGTTAACTCAAAGTGGTCAACAAAATTCAAATGATTCAGAAGAAAAATCCAGTGATGAGAATGATATTAATGATAATGATAATGATAATGATAATGGCAATAACAATGATAATGAACATTCCAGCGAAGAAGATAACGGAAACACCATTTACAGGATACTAGTAAGAACCTCAAAAAGACAAAAATATAACAATTTACTCATCAAACCAAGGAAAATATTTTTAAATTCATCAGATTTTGAGGCATTCAATAAAACTTTCTTTATAATTGATTCAATTCCAAATTTTTATAACAAAGATTTTACAAACATCAAAGCAAGAAAATTCCCTGTTATAAAACTAATGAACTCAATTCCATTTTTATTTGATATTTATGGGAATAAAGGATTAGGAGCAAGATTCTTCAATAAAGAATTTTTCATTCATAAAGATCAAATGTTAAAATGTACCAAAATATGGTTTGCCTCAATTTTTGCACCTTCAATTCCAAATTTTTTCAAAATTTCAAGTCAATTACCAATTTTAAATAATTTAACAAATTTAAGCTTAACAAGTTGTTTTGCTAAAAATTTCAAAATTGTTAAATTAACATTACCAAACTTACGGATATTAATTCTAATAAATACAAAAATAACAACATTGAAAAACAACAGATTTCCTAATTTGGAAGAACTGATTATAATTGGAGAGGCTTTAAATGATGAATTAAATTTTAAGCGTAAATTAAATAATGAAAATGAGTTGAATTTTTTCAATAGAAGAAATCAATATCAAAATGTTTGTAAATTAAGTCCATTTCAAATTATTGGTAATGATTTCCCTAAATTAAAGATTTTGTCATTAAATCTTTATGAAATTGATATAATTAGATCAAATAATTTCCCTAAAACAATGGAGAAGGTTAAATTGATGGACTTACGATTAGTTGATCCAAGTGGTCCATTAGGTGATATTCCTTATTTATTATCGTTCACTAAAAGTTTGATATTAGGATTAGATGTTGATAAAGAACAACAAGAATTATTTAAATATTTGATGAATTCATTGTATACTAAAGATAACTTATTAAGTTTAGCAATTTATCATTATGAAAATGAACAAGATTTTGAATTTTTCAGAGATTTAGGATCTTTTAATTCATTAAGAGCTATTTTATTAAGAAGATTTAACTTAAGTGCAAATCAGGATTCAGAAAAAATGTATCAATCAACTGCGCATAATTATCAACCAGTTATTCTTTATAAAAATGATATGTGGGATTTATTGGATTATTTGATTGCTCCAAATTTACAAGTTATTATCTTAAGAGAATTTTTAATCTCGAAGTTTAATTATAGAAGGTTTAGGAAATTGAAAAATCTTGTTTATGTTGATTTAACAACTTCATCGAATGTTAAAATAAAAAATGTGCTGAAATCTCAAAAGATAATGAAGATTTTAGAAACTGGAGAAAAAGTTAGTAAAGATGGAACTAAACCGTATATTGACGATATGCTAGATATACCACCACAAGAATTCAGAACTACAGTGATGGGTAATATTGATGTTGATTTTCCATTGATCAATTTGAATTGGTTTTTAGAAACTGGTATGAAAAATATGGGATTTTTTAGTAAACTGTTCCCATTCAACTATCCAGAAGTTAATGGAACAGATTATGAGGATGAATTGTATCAATGGTATGCGAGTGCATTTACACCCAAAGTGAATAATGATCGTTGTTTGTTGAAGGAATGGTGAGCTTAGTAAAGGCTTAGTCGGTAATAAATGTGTCACTTTCTTTCACCACTTTTTTCAGTTTAATTGTGAGCAATAAGTAGTGGAGTTTTCTTTGGAAAAGATTTTTTTTTTTTTGTAGTTTGGTACCTCAGTACACTGCAGTCATTTCTACCAACTTATTACTGTCTTTCAACTCAAAATCAAAAGATTCTTTTCTTTAAAATTACAAAAAATCAACTTCAACTGTAACAAAAACCTTGAAAAAAAAAGTTTTGAAAAATTGTGGGTTTTTTATTTTTACTCATTTAATTATTTCTCCACTACGAACAAAAAATCTCAACTTTTACGATGTTTTCAATTGCTTCACGCACAAGTTGTTTTAAAGCTAGTTGGAGAGCACGCACCCAGAGCATCAGATTGATATCAGAAATCCCAGAAATACCCAACAAATATGTGAAATTGAAACCAGTTTCACAACTTCGATCAAGAATTCATCCAGAATTTAGTAAATCACCAAATTCAAAATTACAAACGTTAATATGGAGGAATTCATTGCAGAATATACTGATAGTGAGGAAGCCTTGGGACAAGAATGTGAGGAAAAGTGTTGTTGAGTTCATTACTTTTGTGCACGATCATCATCCTGAATTAAATGTGATTGTTACTGAAGATGTTGCAGATGAGATTTATCATGATTTCAAAAGCTTTCCTAAACAGACTACGAGCTCCCCATATTTGCTGTACACCGGGAGTGTTAAAGAGATTGTTTCTAAAACAGATTTGCTGATTTCTTTAGGTGGTGATGGAACAATTCTTCGTGGAGTTTCATTATTTTCAAATACTAGAGTTCCACCGGTTTTATCTTTCTCATTGGGGACGTTGGGGTTTTTATTGCCATTTGATTTTAGTAACCATAAAGAGGTGTTTGATAATGTTTATAAATCTACAGCAAAGGTGCTTCATCGTACAAGATTAGAATGCCATGTTATTAGTGAAGATAACAATACCAATAACAATCAAGTTGACCAATTCAAGAATAAAATGAAGAAAAACAAGATGATCCATGCAATGAACGATATTGTGTTACATCGTGGTGATACACCAAGTTTAACTACATTGGATATATATATTGATGGTGAATTTTTAACAAGAACCACAGCTGATGGTGTTTGCTTATCCACACCAACAGGATCCACAGCGTACTCTCTAAGTAGTGGTGGGAGCATTGTGAGTCCTTTGGTTCCATGTATGTTGATTACACCAATTTGTCCAAGATCACTGAGTTTTAGACCTTTAGTTGTTCCATTATCTTCTCATATTAAAATCAAGATTATTCAAAGAAGTAGTGGCGAGAATAATGTGAGATTGTCTATTGACGGTGTGCCTCAGGAGTCCTTGAAGATTGGAGATGAGATACATATCATTAATGAAGTGGGCACTATTTTCATCAATGGATCCAAAATCCCATTCAATGAAACTCAAGATGAGAATTTAAAGAAGAAATCTTTAATTGAAAGTGGGATTTATTGTGTTGCCAAAAGCGAGAACGACTGGACTCGCGGAATTAACGAGCTTTTGGGATTCAACTCTTCATTCAAGAATCAAGGTCCTAAAAAATGAATATCTTATAGGTTTTATAAACGTTACAATTACACAACTATGTAAGCTATAAAAGAATTAAATGTGTTGCCAATCCTTGCACCCTTCCCCATTCGGGCTCACGAAGGAGGACCCTTAGTTCTGCACACAAGTCAGAACAGATGGAACGCTGCACCCAAGATTGATAACTACTTTCATCTCCAGTCCGTCCAACTAAATAGTAGCAGCGGTGTGTCCAACGCTGGTCATGGGCCAAACTGTCGCAAGGACGGGCCTCGAGGAGACGCTTCCTATGCTGCGGACGGCTGTGAAATTTGCGTTATTGAAATATTAAAAGAAAAAGTTTGTTAAATTGGAAAAAAAAATTTTTTTTATAGCCAGAAAAAAAAAAAAAGTTGGTGTTTGGATGAATAATTTTGTTAAAAACAAATTGTTTTTTAGTTATTTATTATTTATGAAATTTAGGTTTTTGTTGTTGTGGTGGCAAAACGATGAGCGGCAGTGTTTTTGAGATTGAAGAAGAGCTGCGAGGACTAGCAGGAGATAGAAGTGGAATAGCGGATGCTCTGAGTGAAAGTTGTGTGAAAAATGGAGCAGAATTGAGCGAGAAAGAGCAGCTGGAAGACGTGGAGTTGTCGAACAGTTTGCAGGAATTGAAAAAAGCATGGGTGATTGCAACACTGGTGAAGGAGATAGAAATCAATTTGGAGCTATGTGAGTGGGAGAACGTGGTGAGCTTATTGCAGAAGCTACATGAGAAAATTGGGGCGTTGGAGGTGGAGGACAAGTCGAAATTGGTGGAGATTTATAACAAGTATTATCAACAGTTGAATGCTCGTTTACAGCAGATATGGGATCATTTTTTTTTATTGGAAGAAGATAATCTGGTTTTCAATGATATTGTTACACAAGGAGAGGAGGTTTCCCAATATTTGCAAATTTATGAATTGATTAATTCTAATATGAATTATTTAAAGATCAACAATTTTGATATAACGCCAATGTTTAGCAACTTGATTGAGAAACTGAATAACTATTGCTACACAACTATAAATAATAAATTATCATGGACAAAAGGTAATTTAAATTTCCACTCAACCATCACTTCGATTCATCAATTGGTTAATTTCATCATTTTAATTCCAAACTATGATCCTTTAATTCTTAAAGCAATTGATTCCAATTTCTACAGTTTCTTGAAAAATTTATTTTACTCCAATGTCATTGAGATATATAACAATCCATCGTTTAAAACAGATCTCATTAAACTGAATGAATTTCTTGAATCTGTGAATTTCAAGAAAATTCCAATTAAAAATTGGATGAATGAATTAAATGAGATTTTAATTGAAAATTATGTCAATTTAAGCATTGATGAAATAAGGAGACTTTATGATTTAGAATTCCAGATAATTGAAAGAAATATTAATGATTTTGAAAAAAATGAACCAATTGAGAAATTAAATCCAAAGCCAAAACAAAATGAAGAAAAAGATGAATGGGATTGGAATGAAGATAAATGGGAAGAAGATGAACTAGAAAACCCTTCAAAGAAAGAAACCAAAACAAGAAGTACCGATGATGTTGATGGTTGGGATGATAATGATGATTGGGATACATGGGATGAAGATAAAACTTCAAAACCAAAACCAAAACCAAAACCAAACTTTAAATCAAAGGCTAAATTGAGATCAGTTAAAAGAATTGTTTCAACTTCAAAATCTGCTACTTTACAAACACAAACATTTATTAAATGTACAAACTTACCAAATGAACTAAACAAAATAATAAACCAGTTTAAACATAATTCTCAAGTTTTACCAAATGATTTACAAGATTATTATTTTAGTAAAATCAACTATTTAATTACCACAATTTTCATGTTATCAACAGAATACTATAAAAAATTTGATAATGAATTGATTCTTTATAATGATCTATTAACTTTAAATAAACTATCTTTAATACCCAAAATTAAAGAAATCAATGATTCTTTTTTATTATCAATAATTCAATCAAATAATAAAAAAATCTCAAAATTTTATAAAACTTTCAAACTTGATATCAATTTACCAATGAATAAAATTGATGAAATTGTTTCACAATTTGAGTCAATGATTTCTCAATTTTTAAAGAAATTATCAATTTTACCAATGGAAATTTCAAACAAGATTAAAGTTCAAATAATCAATGATTTTTATGAATTATTAATATCAGAAATTTTGAATAAATTTGAAATTGGTGAAAGTGAAAGTATTTTATTAAATAAAATTTTAACCAAATTTATAAACATGAAGTTCAATGATACATTCATTAACTTTCAAAAAATACCAGCACATTCAAGATTAGAACATATAAATTACATTTTGGTGAATCATATGAAAGATATCATGGAAAAATTTTATAGAGCTGAATTTTTTGATTTATCAACGGTGGAATTGATTTCATTATTCAATAAATTGTTCTCTGATAGTGAAGTTAAAAGAAGATATATTGATGAAATACGAGAAATTCGTGAATTTTGATTCTCCTCAAATTAAACATTTTCTTTCATTATAAATTTTGAATCTTTCTCTATATACAAAAATAAATAAATAAATAAAAAAATAAAAAATAAAAAATAAAAAATGTAATTTAAAAAAAAAAAAAAAATAAACAAACTCTGTTTTATAAACAATCAAACTTTTTTTCTTAATTCATAAACGATGGAAAGAGTCATCAGTTTTTTTTCTTTACCAGTGTTAGACACCCGTCTTGATGCGCCTTCAGACCCTAAAAAAAAACAAGCAATTATCAACAAATCAACACCATCAAAATGGAATTCATTAGAATTCAAATTTTATAAACTTGCATTCATGTTTGTTGTTCCATCATTATATTATACTGCTTATACTGCTTCAAACTCACAGAACCCAAATTATATGAATTATGAAAGATGGTTAGTTAAAGGTTGGATTGGTGATCGAAGAGTTGATAATTCTGATTCTCAATATAGATTTTTCAGAGACAATTTTTTCATGTTGAGTGGATTGATTGTTGCTCATGTTCTTATTAGAAGAGTAGTGATGCTGATTATTCCAGGGCTAAAAAGAATACAATTTGATTTGGGGTTTGGTGTGGTTTTTTTGTTTGGTGTTCATGGTATGAATTCAATTAAAATTTTTTTACATTTATTGATTATGTTTGTTGGAGTTAGATTGTTGAAGGGAAGATATAGATTAGCGTTGTTATGGATTTGGTGCTATGGAGTTGGCTCTTTATTCATCAATAGCAGCTTTAGAAATTATAAGTTTGAGAATTTCACAAGTTTATTAAGTTTTGTTGATAGTGGATTCAAAGGAATTGTGGAAAGATGGGATGTTTTCTATAATTTCACATTACTGAAGATGTTAAGTTTTAATCTAGATTATTTGTCAAGGTATCAAGAGTTAAAATTGAAAAAATTGAATAAATCAAAAGATGAGGAATTTAAACCATCACCAAGTTCAAGTACAACAGAATTACTGATCCATGAATTAATTTTAGAAGAGAAAGATAGAATGAATGCTAGATTTGATTTAAGTGTTTATAATTTTATGAATTATTTTGCATATGTGACTTATGCACCGTTATTTATTGCTGGTCCAATATTAACTTTTAATGATTACATTTGTCAATCTTATAATCAATTACCTTCAATTAACACAAAAAGAATTGTTGTTTATGGGGCAAGATTTTTATTTTGTGTGTTGGTGATGGAATTTTTATTACACTTCATGTACGTTGTTATTGTTTCTAAAACACATTCATTTTATGGTCTAACACCTTTCCAAATTTCCATGATTGGATTGTTTAATTTAAATATCATTTGGTTGAAATTGTTGATTCCATGGAGATTGTTTAGATTATGGTCTTTGATTGATGGGATTGATCCTCCGGAAAATATGATTCGTTGTATGGATAATAATTATAGTGCTTTGAAGTTTTGGAAAGGATGGCATAGATCTTATAATAAATTTGTTGTTAAATATATTTATATCCCATTAGGAGGTGAATCAAATAGAATTTTAGCATCATTATGTGTTTTCACATTTGTGGCAATTTGGCATGATATTGAATTAAGATTGTTATTTTGGGGTTGGTTAGTTGTGTTATTTTTAATTCCTGAAATTATGGCAAGAATTTATTTCAAACCATATGAAACACAGTCATGGTTTAGATTTGTTGCTTCAATTGGGGCGGTTTTAAATATTTGGTTGATGATGATTGCTAATTTATATGGGTTTTGTTTAGGTCATGATGGTACAATGAAATTATTAACAGAAATGTTTTCTACATGGAATGGATGGAAATTTTTCATTGTTGCTGATATTTGTTTGTTTATTGCAGTACAAGTGATGTTTGAATTACGTGAGACAGAAAAGAGAAAAGGTATTGATGTTAAATGTTGATTGGCAATCACTAGTAACTACAGAACTGACATGATAATGTTTTTTTTTTTTTTTGTTTTTTTGTTTTGTTTTTTTTTTTTTTGTTTTGTTTTTTCCAATGACTATAAATAATAATGCTAATCCAATATGCAGCAGTTGACACCTGATCATTTGTATTGTCTTTTATACTCCCCAGGAGTTTGTTTCATACCTTTTTTCCATAAACCAATTTTATTTTTTTTTGCTTTTAATTCATAAATTCTTAACAACTCTTCATCTCCATCAAACTCAGCATTATTTTTCCCCTCATACACAATCCCACACCCATGTTTTATCATCTCCACACTAATATTTTTTTTACCAAATATAGTTGGTTTCAAGACTTTCGCCACTACTCGTCCATATTGATCTGGAGACAACAGTTTAATTTTCACTTTTTTCCCCAATATATTTCTCCTTAGCCATTCTAATGCCTCATCCGCATACGGTTGTGCTGGTTTCCCAAAATGCGATCTCTCAGGAGCATCAACACCGTATAATCTTATATGTAAAGTGTTTTTATTAGCACCTTTGCTATTTGCCTTTGGTGGGAATCTAAGCCAATCCCAGCCAGTGAAAATCCCACCTGGTGTATGGAAAAAATGGAAATTATCACCATCACCCACAGTGACAACACGACCAGTTAATGTAGCTTTCCTATAAAATTTCGATGGGATTTCTGATGGTTTTCTAATTCTTTTAAGAAATCTGTGATAAAATCTATAACCACCATAAAGTCCAGACGTGAGGACTAAAGACATAAAAACAACTTCTTTATCCCATATTGAGACTCTCTTCTTCTCTATTTTGTCATTGACCATCTTTTTTTAAAAAAAAAAAAAAGGTTTGTTTAATATTGGAAAGTTTGATTATTTTTTTTTTATTTTTTTGTTTACATTTCGATCTGAGGTGGTAAAGGACACAGATTGAGATGAGGTTTGGAATTTACAGTGTAGTCGAAGACCTGTTGACGGTGGGATAGAGGAGTAGAATGACATTAACTCATTGGTTAAAATTGGAAATAAATTAATTGAGCTGAACATTTCCCCTTTCTTAGTAACTGGAGAGTAGTTGATCAAAAACTATTTAATTATATCTACCCATATTTCTTTCATTAGTTGATCTATTTA
The DNA here is from genome assembly GCA_030570535.1 of Starmera pachycereana. Taxonomy (NCBI): domain Eukaryota; kingdom Fungi; phylum Ascomycota; class Saccharomycetes; order Phaffomycetales; family Phaffomycetaceae; genus Starmera; species Starmera pachycereana. The sequence continues at coordinate 18,644 of JAJLVW010000123.1, forward strand.
AATTAATAATTCAATGAAACTAATTCCCACATTTTTCAAACATCTCTAAACTTAATGCTGCTAAATAACAAGGTATTTCACTTTTCTCTTTTAACCAATAATTGACTAAATTATCTGAGATCCGGAAAAACTCCACATCATCTTCAAAACTGGTTTTAATAGTCTTTAAAGTCTGCTTATCAACATCAATGATTATACAATTTTCTTTATTTTTGATGAATTTTGAAATTAATTTGATTTTATTTGATGGTAGAAAAATTAATTTATAGCCTAATAATGAATAAACAGCATCAATAAATTCATTTGATTTCAATTGGAAAATTTCTCTTAATCTTGTTAATTTTTTATTTAATTCGAAAATTTTTTGTTCTAATTGTGAGTTATCTAATTGTAATCTATCATAAACTGATTTTGGAATTGTTTCAATATCAGGATTGTTTGTAAGATGTTGTGATAATAAGTCGTTGTTTTCTAATCTTAATGCATCTAAAATTTTTCTCTTAATAAATTGTTCATTTCTAAATGGATTATCACGTAGTTCAAGAATTCTAATTTTTTGTTCTTTAAATTGTTGAATTGATTCAATTTTTTTAGTTAAAATTGAATTTTCTGCAGTAAGTTTAATAATTTTATCATGCAATTTTGAAACTTCATTTTCTAGATTTAATATAGTTGATTGGAAATTTCTTGTTGAATCTTCATTATATTTAATTCTTTTCCTTGATGATTCTTGTCTTTCTTCCAATTTTAATTGTAAATCTTGTGTGGTTTCAGATTGAAATTTTTCTAATTTAATCTTGTAATCATTTATTAAATTCTCCAAGCTTAAAATGTATTCATTTTTATCTGTATCTAATGAATTTAATTCATTTCTTAATAAGTTTGATTCTTCCATAATCAATTTTTTCTGTTCTTCTAATTCATAATTAAGTTTATTTAAATTTTCGTTAGAATTTTTCATTAAATCACATTCATTTGATAATTTTTCAAAATTTATCATTAGTTCATTAAATTTAATTTGATTTAAATTTAATTCATTTGAAATTTTTTGGTATTTATTATTTAATATCAAATTTTCATCTTGTAATAATTTGAAATTTTTAACAAATTCTTCGATTTTAAAATCTTCATCTTCATTCAAATAAATTTTCCAATTTGTTTCTTGTTGTTTATAATTTAAAATTTGAAGATTGAGCTCATTAATTATTGAATTCAATTCATCAATTTTACTTAATTTTTTCTCTAATGATAATTTTTCTTCTTTTAATATCGCAATATTATCATGTTTTAAAGATAATGATTTGATTTTTTCAGCTTGAATCAAATTCTTGGATTCAATATCTTTAATATATGAGATTTGTTCAGATAATTGTTTTTTAATTGATTCAACACTCTCGATCTCCTCTTTTGATGGGGTAGTAGACAATTTCAACTGTAGTGTTTCAATCAAATCTGATTGCTGTAAGTTTTGTAGCTTAATTGTCTTGATCTCTTCATTTCTTCTTAATAACTCTTCATTTAATTGAGTTTTAAATTCATTTAAATTTTTTACATTTAGTTGAGCCTCTTGTAATTCTTGTTCTAATGATGCAAATTTATGCTTATTTTCACTAGACAAATCCTCATTCAATTTATTAGCATTAAGCAGTTGTAATTTCAATGATTTAATCTCTTGTTCAAATAGATTTCTTTCAATTTTGAAATTATCATTCAAATGCTCGATTTTAGAGACCAATTCTTTATTCTGTTTGTGTATAAACAGGTTGTCCGATGTGATGGAATCATTCTCCTGTTGACACTGCTTCAAACTTTTGTTCAAGTCGTTTATTTTGGTTTCAGCTTCCAATTGTTGTAATTCCAATTTCGACTTCAAGTCTGTGATTTCAAAAGATAGAAAATTAATTTTGGTGTTAAGACCATCATTGTGATCTGGAGACACTGCTCTCACAGCTGGTCGCTCAATGAAAGGCGACGAATCCATTGTTTCTTTTTGTTGTTTTTTCGTGTGTGTGTTTTTTTTTTTTTTTTTTTTTTTTTTTTTTTTTTTTTTTTTTTTTTTTTTTTTTTTTTTTTTTTTTTTTTTAATTCATTTTTTAAACTTTGTAACAATTATTAACAACCAACAGAAGAAAAAGAATAGAAAGAGAAGCAACGATGTCCAAAGTGTAAGTTTAAACTTTTGTCATTAAAAAATGATCTAAATGCACCAATAATAACAACTTTGTTTTTTTCCTTTCTTTGCCACGCAGTCCAAGAAGTTTCAGATTACTTGAAGAACTGGAAAAGGGAGAAAAAGGTTCAGGACCAGATTTCTGTTCTTATGGACTTGTTGACTCAGGAGACAGCTCATTATCACACTGGAATGGTACTATATTAGGACCACCACGCTCAAAACACGAAAACAGAATTTATATGTTGACCATATATTGTGGTGAAAATTATCCAGATGAAGCACCAAAAGTTAGATTTGTCTCCAAGATTAATATACCATGTGTTGATCCAAAAAATGGTGAAGTACTTGCTGATAAATTTGGTGTTTTAGGGAATTGGAAAAGAAATACTACAATTGAGAATATTTTAGTGGAGTTAAGAAAAGAAATGGGTTCGAATGTTAACAAGACATTGGAGCAACCTGCTGAAGGAAGCACTTATGAATAAAAATGTTATGACAGAGATGTATATTCAAAATGCTAGTGTTTGAAGTTTTTATGAAACATGATGGATAATTGATCATAGTCGATTTTAATCTTGAGCAAGTTTTTAGAATTCAATAAATCATTTGATAGTTGTTGAGTTTGAACTTTAAACTCGTCTATTTTAGCAAAATAATGTGGGAAGATGGATGACAACATTGTTTCTTCTTTTGTTTTCAAATTTTTGCTTATATCTAATAAAATTGAATCAATTGATTCATCTAATAATTTTGAATTTAATAATTGAAGAAAAGGCAACGAGTTTATTAGTAGATTCACGTTCTCATTGTCTAGTAACTGCTTGTGCATTAATTGCTTGATGATTTTCACTTGCTTATAACTCTTAATCAACAATTTCTCGATGACTATCTTGGATAACAATTTGATTGAAATTTTAATAGTATTAATTTTATAATTAGCTGTTAATTGTTCAATCAACAACATTGATTCAATGGGGGAAATTTCCACTAAAGAGTCGATATAAACAAGCAAAATATCCAAAGTTAGATCCAGTAAAGAATGGTTTAAAGCAGAGACTGTAGAGACAACAGACCATGAAGTGTTCTTATTAGTTTGCAAATCAATAAAACATTTGATTTGATTCAAGTTGTTTGGTTGTAATGAATGGATATCAATGGTTGGGATGTATGATGGGATGATATTGGCTAGTTTAATCAAATGATTAATGAAGAGTTGGTTTGGAATAGTGAGATCTTTTGAGATATAAGTTGTGAATTTATTGATATCAAATCTATCAATATAGTAAATTGCATTAATGAAATTGTAATGATCTATAGGTATTATATTTCTCGCAAACTTTTCAGCTTTTAAATGACTGAAATCCTTCATGATATAATAAATAATAGAATTAAAATCAATTAAATTTATACCCAATTCCATCAATTTTTGCAAAAAAATCCTCAATTTATCCAGATCCTGTGGTGGATAATAAAGATCCACATCAATATCCAAGCCTAGTAAGTCATTAATGTACATATCAAATACCAACGTTTTCTTCTCTCTTAATTTTTTAAAAATGAGTTCGTTTCTAATATACTTCAAAACCGCATAAAAGCTTTGATTCTTGTTCTGTAAGTCCAGTTGAGGTAATGCTGCTTCTTCGGTGAAGTTTCTGATCTCTGTGGAATACGGGAAGTCATTCAGCCCTTTGAAATGTTCCATTATGAAATCAGTTATAATTAATCTATTAATTAGAAATATTAAAACTCGAGAGAAATATTATAATAAATAGAAAAAATAATTAAATAATTTAATTTATTTTATTTTATTTTATTTTTTTTTTATTATTATTTTCCTCTGCTATAAATGCAATGAGCTTTACATGAGAATCTACAAATTAGAAATTCTTATATGATGATTTTGTATATAAATTTCGTTTGGTGGTTTTATCTTGATTTGAAATCTAGTTTTCTGTATGTACACGTTTTGTATGAATATAGCTGTGATGAGACTGGGAAAATCTCCCATTTTTTTTTTTTCAATAATGAAAGATTATTTGGGGAAAGTATCATCCAACGTCTTTAATGCCAGCTGGTAAAGAAGCAACATGATACTGCTTTGAATAGAAGTCCATACAAATCTTGGGCCGACTCCACTGAACAATCCAACAACTCCTTCTGATTTGTAAACTGTTACTAGTCCTTTGAAAACAGATGAGGACTTAAGTATTATTGGAGAGTTTGGTTTAGGATTTGATTGTAGTTTATTATTAGTTGTAGTGGTTTTGATGATTGTATTTGAGTTGAAACTGTTTGGGTTTTGGGTTTGAATACGAGTTTTGATGACGTCCAATGGTGTAGTCAGTGTCCCTGCTAACCCACCAGCTGCTGCTCCTGTTAATATTTCAGATATTATAGGCAATTCATCTTTCTTAATATTCAAGTTTTGATAATAAAATGCAGAAGATCTGAATTTCTCATAAAATGCAAGTTGTAATGCACTAAAGGGCAAGTCTCTAACTAACGTAGCTTTATATCCAAAAAATAACGTGGGAGCACCTTCTGTCTTGATAATGGTGGTGAAAGCATGTATCAAGTTTTTATAATTATAACCAGATTTGAAATATGGATTGTTGTATTGGCCTTGTAATTGCAATCTAGTTTTCAAAACTTCACTTGGAACATAGATAACACTCGACACTAAGTCTCCAATAAAGCCAGCAGTCAGATGAGTAAACGTGTCATTGATCTTATAATCATTAATCATTGTTCTCTTGGTGAATTCATAAGTTCCAAAAAAAATCGCTGTTGTTGGAAATGATCCCAAGATCGCAGCACTGTATCCTCCATATAACCCTCTGAAAAACCCTTCTTGTGTCAGTATGGTCTTGTACGCACTAACCATGTTCTTATATTTGGCAATGTTTGGAGCACCTTGTTGTCTTGTCTTGACGGTGTCTAATGAATGCATCACTGAGTCTCCCACGGCACCACCAAACCCACCGGCCAACATGCAATGCCCTAAGGGACTGTGTTCGCTGTGTGTGTCGATGGTGGTGGAGGTGACTGACGGTATAAAGAAGTCAGAGGAGCTCATGATTTGAGATTTGGATTTGGTTCTTTATTTTGATATCTGTTTTTGGTCGTACTTTAAATGTGGAAGAAAAAAAAAAAAAAAAAAAAAAAACGGTTGAAAAGCCTAGCAGTGAGAGAAAAAGAGTGGTATGAATGTGAGCAGATGGAGTTGAATGCAACGGCAGATCTGGCTGAAATTTTTACTTCCAAAGATTGGAAACTCGTTGCAAATTGCCAAAATTGTCGATTTTTTTTTTTTTGATGTTTTTTCAATGTGAATTTTGAGCTTTTGAATAAAAAAATGAAAAAAACAAAAAACAAAAAACAAAAAAAAAATCAGCAATTAGTCAGTTTTTTCACTTTTGAATATCGATCGATAATCAAAATCTTTTGCATGTTTTGTTGTTTTGAAGAGCTTTTTGGTGGATTTCATATTGAATTTCACTGCTAGTATTATAGGAATAGGAATAGGAAAAAAGAAGCGAGAAAAGAAAATAAAACCGGACTCAAAATGATTAAAAGAATTCCCAAAGGTTTCAAAGTTCTCAGTATCGAAACCTCATGCGACGATACTTCTGTTGCACTGCTGGAGAAAGCTGATAAGCATTGGACACTGCTCTCACATGCCAAATCTACACTAGACAGTACTGCAGACGGTGGGATTGTCCCTACAAAAGCACTCAATCATCACCATAAACAAATTTACAAAACAACGGCAAATGTGCTACAACAAAACAACATCTCTTTGACAAACCCACCTAACTTGATTTGTGTCACTAGAGGTCCTGGAATGGCTGGCTCACTAAGCACCGGCGTGGATTTTGCTAAAGGCCTTGCTTTAGCGTATAACACTCCCATCATAGGTGTCCATCATATGTTGGGACATTTATTAGTACCCAGATTCGAGAATGAAGGAGTCAAACCAGAATTCCCATATTTGAATCTGCTAGTTAGTGGTGGTCACACCGCTGTGGTGTTGTCCAGAAACTTGTTGGAACATGACATTTTATGTAACACTCAAGATGTGGCTATAGGTGATGCTTTAGATAAATGTTCAAGAGCAATTGGTATCAAAGGTACCACTAATTTAGGTAAACAAATGGATGATTTTATTGCACAATACCCAGAACATTGGTTGACTTTACCACTAGAACCACTGAAATTCCCTGACCCTATTCCTGAAAAAAAGAAATTGATATTTGCACTAGGTTGTTTTGGTCCTCATGTTACCAAAATCCAACCTTCTATTGAACAAACTCATGAAAATAAAGTCAGTCTTGCCTTTCATTCTCAAGAAGCTGTGTTCAATCATGTCATTAGGAAACTAAAACACACATTATTGCTTCATAAAGAAAAATTAACTAATGTTAAAAGTATTGTTGCTTCTGGGGGTGTTGCTTCAAACAAAAGATTAAGATTCAAGATTGATGAATTGATCAAATCTACAGATTCCAATATTGAAAACTCTTACTATCCATCCCCAGAATTATGTACTGATAATGCAGTGATGATAGCATGGGCAGGCATTGAACTATATCAAAAATTTGGACTTCAAACAGAAGAATCTTTTCTACCAATAACTAAATGGCCATTATCTGAATTAAACTTGAAACATTTACAAAACATAGAATAACAAATAATAATAAAAACATCAAATAATAATAAAAACATAGAATAACAAATAATAATAAAAACATCATGTACATATAACAACATCTATAGAATTGAGTTTATGCTCCTCTTAATGGTATAACAGAACTTGTAATATTATATTTCTTAATCAAAAATTCCCAACTACTATACTCCAATTGGAAAATAATATGATTTGAAGATAAATTCCGTCTTCTAATCATCTCCTGCTCCATCAATCTTTGATCGTCTGGTAAAGGTGGTAATAAATCAATCATTGGATTCCCTTCATCATCATGAAATAATCTTAATTTCCCATCTTTAAATAAAAAACTTAAATAAAACATGTTTTCAATTGATTCTGAAAATGAATGTGGGTTTATTATAAATTTAAATAAGTTCATTGGCTTATCATCTCTAACTTTAATGAAAATTTTAAAACATTCCTCCACAGAATTTGGTGTTTGATTGATTGAATTATTATTTATATCATTTGATGTTAAGTTTTCCGCAGTAATAGCTTTCCCTACAGGTGCATCAACAACTCTAGGTTTTCTTGAAATCACACGTCTTTCAATCTCCAATGGACCATACAAATGTGATGTCGTGATAGCTTTTTTCCCTCTTGAATATAAGAATGTTCCAATTCCAAACCAATCAAATCTCTTAAAATCTCGACATGTATCAAGAAATGTCTCTTTATCCATATCATCTTCAAAACTCATACTTTGCATCAACATATGTGTTCTCAAACTTTTAATAAACTCATTTGGATTTAAAACTTTACCACTTTTACCTAATTTAATATTTCTAACTGCAATATCAACCAAATCACCACCATCAACTAAATTTCTTGAATCATAAACCTCAATTGTTTTATTCTTAACTTTTTCATTCACTTTTAAACCTTCTTGATAAATAGAATTGATTTCTTTCAAATGATTCATTGCAAGACTGATACCTCCAGATCTTGCAACTTCTGCTTTTGAGGATTTCAATTTTGCACTCATGGCTCTCTCTTTAGCTAGAATTCTTTGTTCTTCTGCGTGGTAATCAACACCTTCTTCTTCTTCTTCTTCCTCACTTTCTTGTTCTTCTTCACTTACACTTTCTTCTTCTTCTTCTTCTTCTTCTTCTTCTTCTTCTTCATTTTCATCTCCATTTCCTTCCTGAAGCCTCAATTTTTTCGCTTCTTTCTCATCATCACCATAATCATCCACACCCTGTTCGCTGACTCTCTTCAGACTCATTTTTCAACGCGTCTTTGGCTGTGTTTTTTTTTTTTTTTTTTTTTTGTTTCCCTCCAAAACGATTTAATGTTTTAAAACCAAAAAGACGCGTTTTCTTTTTGGAAT
>JAJLVW010000124.1:14592-27037 GCA_030570535.1 Starmera pachycereana
AAAAAAAAAAAAAAAAAAAAAAAAAAAAAAAAAAAAAAAAAAGTGCTGCGCGTACCAGCCAGAAATGGGAACTGGCGATGAGCTCAGAGTTATTGAATTGGAGTAGTTTTTTTGAGTCAGAGTTGAATGGCGATGACTTAGTAAGTAGAAAATAAAGGCTGTCTGTTATTGTTCTAGTATTTTCTGAAGAGAGGGGGGAAAAAACATTGAAAATAGAGCTAAAATTGATGGTTTTGAGAGTTGATGAAATTGAAATTCTGATTGATGAAAATGAATACTAACACGTTACACCACTAGAGTATTTAATATTTTAGTGAGCGCTTGGTTGACTAAGGTATACAATAATTATTTTTCAATTGGTTCTCAACTTAAAAGAACAATTGAATAATAAGAATTATAATAGGCAATTAATTCATACATGACACAATTATTCGACTCTGTTCTTCAATCAGGTTTTATATTTACTAAAAATAATCCAGTAAATTTATAGCTGTATTGCCAACCAAAGGCTTAACAAGCTATAAATGAATCAACTGGTGGTTCACCTCTTTTAAATGAATAGTTATATTAATCTTTGATGATCCTCTGGATTTGTATACACGTGATGCATCACCTGACTAGCTTTAAAGAAAACTGTGCCACATAAAAGAAACTTCTCTTTGGATCTCCCAATTTGTTGTTTATATATGTAAGAAGTGGCAAGTGAAATAAATCAATGTAATTGTTAGAATTATTTGAAATAGACAAACTTTATTGAAACATAATACTATTGTAATAATGATTGATGATGAGCTAGTATACTAATGGCCGTACAGCTTGATTAACAATTCACCACCATCAGTTTAGTATCAAATAGCAGTACGGTTGGTTAATAGTTATTAAACTATTCAATTGAGTAGTAATTTAGCTATCTAGCATTTTCAATAATTTGCATATTTATTAGAAAACTACTAGCTCAAAAATCAGTTGGGCTACAATATTAAATCAAATATCCCAAAATATACATTACTCATTACAGTTCCATAAATAGAAACCAAATTTAGTCAAAATACATATATATATCTATATATATATATATATATATTAATTTGAAGCATTTCTCATTGATAGAAAACAATTCCATAATACACCAATTGAAGAAGAAAATGGAACTTGAAATCTTCTAGGCATAACTAAAAAATTTATAAATTGAACTAATGGCCATAACATATAATTTGCCATTAAAGTTGAAAAATAAATTTTATTAATTTTAGAAGCAAAAGTTTCTTTATTACCATTTTCCAATATAAAATTTGAATAACTGAAAAATAAAAAAAGAAAAATTGGCGAATAAATCAATTGATCTGACATAACTCTCTCTAAAACTGAAACTAAAGTTGGTTCTGTTGTATATAATCCATTTAAAATTTTATACCATAAAACTTGGAAAAATGAAATTATAAAACCCCAACACATAAATCCAATAAATCTTTTGAAATTGAAAACATCTTTATTAGTTTGATCTTCTAAATGTTGAAATTGTGATGAGGACATTCCAGCACCATTATTTGAAATGGTTGATTCAATATCATCTTGATTATACCCAAAATCAGTGAAAATTTCATCATCATCATCATCATCATCATCATCTGTACTTCTACGAACTGATTCATTATCTCTAAATCTTTTGAAATTATTGATCAGAATTGAATTTTGTTGTGCTAATTTCAATCTTTTAGATTTATTCAATTCAGATAATAAACATGAAAAATTTTGTGCTAATGTATCTGATAAACCAAATAATAAAACATTTGCAATTAATGTTGTGAACCAAATATTTTTAGCATATAATTCTTCATATTTTAATATTAATTTATAAAGCAAATAGATGAATGTTGATAAGATACACCAATTAAGAATTGGAATATGGAATATTTTCAATTTTGCTAAAGTTTTCTCTAATTTGTATAAGAGATTTGTGTATTCCGTATCTTCGTTGTTGATTTCTGTATCAGGAAGCCGTATAGACATATTGCTTTATAATTATGTGATAGTAAATTAGGACTTCCAGTTGAATTCCTGAACAAAACAGATTTAATTTCAACAGTTCCTTTAATTTCTACACCTTTTTAATTTTTTTTTTTTAATTTTTTAAATCCGAATCGGAATTCAAAACAAAAAAAAAAAAACAAACCGGATTTCAAATCTGCCATAAAATCTCGGTGAAAATAAAATAAAATAAAATTGTCACGTGAAATATTCCAGGGCTCAAATTCTCAAAAATGTCTGGATTAAAACAAAACATTTGTGACTGCTTTACCAATTTTTCAAAATTTTCAACTCAACAGACTCACAGATTGTTTGATGAAAATTAAAAATTGAAATTTTAATTGAACCGTTCAAACTGTTGCAAAACACATCAAGTTAAAGTAAATCAGTCAACATGCTTATTCCACAAGAAGACAGAAAGAAGATCCACACTTACTTATTCAAAGGTACGTTGCGCGCTGGCAAGATGAGGGGGTTTGGAATGAAGATGAATAGTGGAAATAATGAAGGATTCTGGATAGATTATTTGAAAGCAATTTATATTGAATATTGAACAAACAAGTATCAAGACATGTTGAAGTTATAAGAGAATAGATCAAAGAAGAACACTTTTATCAAAAAAAAAAAAAAAAGAACAGCAATTACAAGAGTTGGAATCAAATTAATCAATGAATAAAATCATCCCAACAAGTTACTACCAAATTATTCCTCATTAAATCCATTTCATAAACCCGAGATCTTTAAATTTTTATCTAGCCAACCAAAATACTAACAAATATTATAGAAGGTGTTTGTGTCGCTAAAAAAGACTACAACCAAGCCAAACATGAAGAAATTGACACCAAAAACTTATACGTCATTAAAGCTTTACAGTCTTTAACTTCAAAAGGTTACGTTAAAACTCAATTCTCATGGCAATACTATTACTATACCTTAACTGATGAAGGTATTGAATATTTACGTGAATATTTACACGTTCCAGAAGAAATCTTACCACAAACTCGTTTACAAGAAGCTATCCCAGAAAGACCAGCTGCTAGAAGACCAAGAAGATTTTAAGTTAATTGAAAAAGTTTATCCTTCGAACAGTATTATAAACTGAGGTGTGTATATTTTTTTCAGTAATTTTTTACAAAAAACCCCCCCAAAAAAAAAACAACCATTTATATAATAATTTGTGATGTAGATTTGCTTCTTCATTAAATATAAGTAACAAATTGAAACTTAAATAAAATTACAATTAAGCAGCCCTGAAAATCACGTTGCTTCACTTAGGGCTTTTTCAAACACCTCAACATTTTTGTGACTTTCAAAAAAAAAAAAAAAATACACACAAAAATTCACGACGCACAAAATTCTCAAACAAAACAAATCCAGAAAAAGTTGTGTTTGAAAATTCAATAAAAATTAAAATCAACAAAATTTCACTAGTTTAACACAGTTTAAGAAAAACCCATCACAGAAGTATCAACAAGATGAAATTAAACATTTCCTATCCAGTCAACGGTTCCCAAAAATCTGTTGAAATCGATGACGACCACAGATTACGTGTCTTTTATGACAAAAGAATTGGTCAAGAAGTTGAAGGTGATTCAGTTGGTGATGAATTCAAAGGTTACACTTTCAAAATCACTGGTGGTAATGATAAACAAGGTTTCCCAATGAAACAAGGTGTTTTATTACCAAACCGTGTTAAATTATTATTAGCTAAAGGTCATTCCTGTTACAGACAAAGAAGAACTGGTGAACGTAAAAGAAAATCTGTTAGAGGTGCCATTGTCAATGCTGATTTATCTGCTTTATCTTTAACCATTGTTAAACAAGGTGAAGCTGACATTGCAGGTTTAACTGACGTTCAAGTTCCAAAAAGATTAGGTCCAAAAAGAGCAAACAACATTAGAAAATTCTTTGGTTTAACTAAAGAAGATGATGTTAGACAATTTGTTATTAGAAGAGAAATCGTTAAAGGTGATAAAAAATACACCAAAGCTCCAAAAATTCAACGTTTAGTTACTCCACAAACTTTACAAAGAAAACGTCACTTAAAAGCTTTGAAAATTAGAAATGCTGAAGCTCAAAGAGATGCTGCTGCTGAATATGCTCAATTGTTAGCCAAACGTTTACATGAACGTAAAGAACAAAAAGCTGAAGTTAGAAAGAGAAGAGCTTCTTCTTTAAAAGCTTAAGTTGACAAAACAAAACTAAAAAAGAAAAAAAAAAAACTATAAAAGGTGTTGCTGATGAATTCTGTGTGTTGTGTTAATGAATAAAAAATTATTAAATATAAAAAAACCCTCTGTTTGGTAATTATAATAATTTTATATATCTCCTTGTTCTCTCATTAGCAAGTCATGTAAAATAATGGAAAATTTAAATTTATTTTTTATTCTTTTTACTGTATGTATTACCGAATTTTTGGTTTTTTATAATATAATTTTTTTTTTTTTTTTTTTTTCTTGCTTAAAAATATTGAATATTAGAACCAAAATTGTTGTCAATTATCCAATCAAATTGCTTCAAGAACTCATCAAAAATGGGCGGAGACGATTTACACGTGAGTCTTATAACACTTCCAACCATTATTGATGATCAATTTTAACATGAAAAAAAATTATAGCGTTTTCCTACACCAAATGAAGCATTTGGTGTTTATAAAAATAATAAACAACCGTCCAGAAAACCTCCAGCTGGTAGTGGCAACAGCCATTCAGTACCACCATTGCATCCAAGCCAACCAGTATCATCTCATCGTTCATCAGCTCTTCAATCTCCAATTCCTCCTCCTCAAATGATGATGAATAGACGTCAAGTTTCAAATCCTTCTTCTAATAATAATAATATACGACATCAACCACAATTACAACAGCAAGTGCCGTCACAACATTCTAGTAGAGATGGATCACCGTTAATACAACAGCAAGGAACCAGGTTTGCTCCTATGAATCTGTATTCTAGGGAAGAGTATTATAACCAGCCACCACCACCACCACCACTACCACCACAACCACAACCAAGACCTATTGACCCTATACAACTATTAGAACGTCAACTAAGAGACATATTTGACCGAGTGGATCGAAATAGAGACGGGAAATTGAATGAAGAAGAATTGGCCACTGCATTATTAAATAATGATGGAAGTCAATTTAGATCAAGTACAATTAAATTGATGATACGATTATTTGATACAGATGGATCAAATACAATTGAATTTAGAGAGTTTTTCCACTTATGGAATTATATTACTCATTGGAGAAAAGAATTTAATAAATTTGATCTTGATCAAAATTCTAAAATTTCATTTGGTGAATATCAAGCAACTTTAGAAAATTTCGGGTATAGATTACCAACTGATATTGTATTATTTATTTTCCAAAAATTTGGTGATTTTAATACCATTAATCAACCAATGTCATTAAAATTTGATATGTTTGCAGAAAGTATGATTTGGTTATTACGTTGTACGAATATTTTTAAGAAATTTGATACACAGGGGAATGGGATTGCTACAATTACGTTTCAAGATTTTGTTCATGAGATTTTGATGTTTATTTGAAATTGCTTTTCCTCCTCAACTTTTGGTTTTTGGTTTTTGTGTACCGTTTTTCAAAATTTGTGCCAACAAAAAAAAAAAAAAAAAAAGGAAACAAACTTTCAAACTAGTTTCACACTTCAGTTGTTGTAAGAGACACACAGAGAGAGAGAGAGAGTTATAATGGATGAAACCAAACTGGATGTTATTTTAACATCAAAAGAAAGTTATTTGAATTTAAATAATCGTGTTAAACCAAATGATTTATCAGTGAATTCCTCAACATTCACTAAAAATCAACAATACAGTGTTGGTGTTGATTCATTACCTTTACAAACAGAAGAATTAATGCATAAGAAAGGTTCAACCTTCAATTTAATGGTTGTTGGTGAGTCAGGTTTAGGTAAAACCACTTTTATTAATACATTATTTGGTACATCAATTTTACCAAGTGTATGGCACAAAGTTGAAGAAATCAAACCAAAAGTAGAATTTAATAAAACTACATCAATTATTCGACATACTGCTCATCTTGTTGAAGATGGATTTAATTTGGATTTTTCCATTATTGATACTCCAGGATTTGGTGATTCTTCAAATAATTCATTTGGTTTTTTACCAATTACAGATTATATTGATGAACAATTAAGAATTTATATGTTTCAAGAAGAACAACCAAATAGATCTCAGTTAGTTGATAATAGAGTTCATTGTTGTCTTTATTTTATTAATCCAAAATCTAAAGGATTATTACCTTTAGATATTGAAGCTTTAAAACATATTTCAAGTAGAGTTAATTTGATTCCAATTTTATCCAAAGCTGATAGTTTAACTTTGAAGGAATTGATTAAATTAAAACAGGTTATTAAAGAAACTATTGATATTCAAGATGTTAAAACTTGTGAATTTATAAAAGATGATGAAGTAAAATCTAAAATTTATCAAAACATCCCATTTTCTGTTATTTGTTCTGAAAGTGTTGTTGTTGATGATTTAACTGGGAATTCAATTCGTGGTCGTAAATATAAATGGGGAATTGCAGAAGTTGAAAATGATGATCATTGTGATTTCAATAAATTAAAACAAGTTTTAATGTCTGAAAATATGGTTGATTTAATTCAAAGTACAGAATTATATTATGAAAATTGCCGTACAAAATTAATTGAAACAAGAATTAATTATGCAAAAGATCATATTGATGAAACAGATATCAATCAATCTTTTAAATTTAATTTTGAAGATCCAGATTTAAATGGAATTAAAAATCAATTATTATTAGCTAAATTTAATAGGAAAATTGTTGATGAATTAGTTATTGAATGGTCTCCAATGTTTTTACAAAAACAACAATTACAAAAAAGAAAATTTAATGAAATTATTTCAATGGAGGAGAAGAAATTTAAAGATTGGAAAAAAGCTTTATTTGCTAAACAAGCTATTTTCAATGAAGAAATTGAAAATCAACATTTAATTATTAAAAAAATCACTAGTGAAATTGAATTATTGAAAAATCCAGAATTGGGTAAAAAAACTCAATTAAACAATAACGATTTTATTATCCCTAATAACGATAATGATGAAGATCAAAATTCATTAACTTCTAAAACTCAAAAATTTATTGAAGAACAATCTGGGAAAGCTTTAGAGACAGAATTAAGATCCCAAGATTTAATCAATCAAGTTACCAATCAAATTCAAGATTTACAAATGAAAGAAGCTGTTTCAAATTCTAAATTAGATATTGTTGATGGGAATTCACCACAATTATTAGAGGCTATTAATGAATCTTCTAAAAAAGCATCAATCAAAAAATTGAAACAAATTGCATAACCTTGTGTTTTTTTTTCTATTTCTAATTCCAATTGATTTTAGTCTTATTTCATCAAATTGTAGTATCTGTCTGTTCAATTGTTGATGGTTGAATTTTATTTTATTTTATTTTATTTTATTTTATTTTATTTTATTTTATTTCTGGTTTGAGCAACATTTTCATCACTATAAAAAATTTTTTTATTTTATTTTTTTTCTTTTCACTCTTTTCTTTCTCTTCTTCTTGTAATTCTTTGAAGAAATTAAGAATTAAAATTGAAAACTACAAACAAGTAAGTTAAAAACCAAATGAAAAACTCCACTTGTCTTTCCATACAGATCCAAACAATTTTTTTTTTTTTTTTCTTAAATGATGAATATTTATTTTATTGCATTTTTTCTGGCATCTCTAATGTTAGGGCACTGTTTAATTACTTGCTCAATGAATAGAATTTTGACTTATTACTGATAGACTTCCAACCTAGAATAGCTAGCCTATGTGTGGTTGGAAGAAAAAAGAAACTAAAATTGTTTTGGAGTTTAGGAATGAATACGATGGTGGTTGTAGAAGTATTGTTGATTATTAACTAAACTAAAGGTTGATGAATTAAAACTTCTTGTATAAATTGAAGAAATTTTAATAGAACAAACTTGTTGCCATTATTTTGTTTTTTGTTTTGAAGTGAAAAGATATTTGTAGAACAAAAAAAGTAATTGATCCTTTTCTTTTTTCTTTTTTTGGTTTCATGAACGATTTAAAATCCAATGTTTGGCAAAAAAAGTTAAAACACCTGGGGGGGGGGGGGGGGTGGTTTTGTTTGTACCCTGAATATAACCATCACACATAGCATTGTTGTTAGTTAATTAAATATCCATCATTATAATGAAAATTGATAGGCTTTTGAAAATAATAATACTAATAATAATACTAATAATAAAAGAATTTAAGGAACCCATAATTGACCAGATCCTCTTGGTTCATAAGAAATTGAATTAAATTTTTCAAGACGAACACCATTCTGTGTTCTATTCACTCTTTGATGATTTGCAAACTTGTCTGTTTGAGGAGTATTCAATTGACCATTTAATTTATCAAAAGTTTCATTAATATTTAAACAATCAATTCCGAATGCTTCACACCAAATTTTTGTTGTTGAATCTTCTGTGATTATATAAATTAATTTGGCAGGATTTGAATGAATTCTATTAATTGATGAAATAATCAATTTTTTCAATCTTGATGGAATTTTAGCTTTAATTTTACGAAAATTGTTTGAATTTTTTGCCTGATCAGTTGAACCACCTGATTCTAATAATTGAGATTCATATAAAACTTCTTTGGAAACAGATGATTTCTTATTAGAGAATTTATCCTTTAATGTAGTTGTTTGAAATTCATCAGTTTTTGGTGATCTTTTCTTATATCTTAAACATTCATCCCAAGTCATTGAACTGGAATTATCAGTTGTTGATTCTAACAAGATTCTTGAATTGATTTCATCATCTTCATTTGATAAAATCTTCTCGATATATTTGGTACTTTCTCTAGCATTAATTGCAATCATTGACACACCCTTTTTCAAGAAATCAAGTTCACGAATAGCTATATTCATTGGTTAATAACCGACAATTCTCTATATTATGAGCTGTTGAAATACTCACTATAATAAGGGACAAAGAACACTGGTTTCCCGTACTTTTCATCTTCAATCCAACTTCTTATATTTCCCAAACCTTTTGTAAACGCAGAAGCATCAAGAATAAACTCCAAACTCTTGTTCATTTTCTGGTTAGTTCTTCAAGCTTCAAAATTTAATTATCAAACACACAAACTCACGTCTCCACTACCGCTAACACCACCGGTAGAAGACATCGTTGCTTTCAGAGAATTTCATCAATTTGAGAATGTTATTTTTTTTTTTTTTTCTTCCCCTTCTATAATTTTGCAACATCAAAATTGGTCGGAAATTGAAAGTCTCTACAAATGCAAAAAGGTTCATCAGTTTTTTAAGGTTTTTGTATGTACAGGCAGGGCGACGGAATTGTAAAGTCCCTGTTTATGCTTTTTCTATCTATCGTTTGCTCATTAAAATCTCCTTTTTTTTCTTCTCCTAAGTTTCATGAAATGTTTTATTTTATTTTATTTTATTTTATTTTGTTTTGGGGGTCATACAGGTTCTTCTGAATCAAACCAATCAATTATATCTGGTCTGAATGGCCATTTAAGAAACAGCTCAGTGATGTGTATCGTTTCTTCTGGTGTTAAATCAGATGGTGTTTTATTTAAAAATTCTGGGTCCAGTAAAGGCTTGAAATAGTCTAATGCACCTGGTCCCAAATATTCTATATTACTAGCTAGTGGTAAACCTCTCTTAAACATCAAGTTCTTGGTCACATACTCATAAGCAATCATATCACTTTCAAAAGGCTTGATTCTAGGTAAGAATTCAACCAAAACACAAGTTTCACCTTTAAGATATTCTAATTTTTTGGAATCAAAAATCAATGGATCTGATCTTTCTAATAAAGTTAAATCAAAGTTTTTCACTGAGTCAGCACTACCAGTTGCCACTATATTAGAACTTGTGAAAGTATCAGCCAACAAACCAGCTCTTGACCTACGTCCAGAACCAGGTGGTGCTAATACTTTCAATGCAAATGTTTCTGATAACCAAAGAAGCATCCTTATTTGCCCATATTTATATATCCAATTTTGGTTACCAATACAAAACACAATTTGTAAGAAACTAACTTCATCATTTACCGTTCCTGTAAGTAATAATTCTGAATTTATGTCATTTGCCGTAACTTTCACAGGATCAATTACACAACCAGGACCAACCAAAGTTTCAAGCTGCTTCCAATTACTAGGATTATAATTGAGCAATCTCATCCTCAAATCCAATCCAGCTTTAGTATTTCTGTTGATAATCTCTTTATTCAAAATTGTGTATAAACTGTTATCTGGTTCCAGCATTGCATGGGACGTGGGCAGCAGAGCATTGTATAAATTAGCACTCCACACTCCGTTCCCAGGATTTATATCAATAATCTCCATCTTCTTCTTAGGGTTGGTGTATGGTTTCAAATTATTTGTAAGTTTTAGTAGCACATCTTGACACACCAAATGATCGTTTAAATAGTTTGTATATGGCAGTTTTCGGGGCTGTTTCAAACGCGGAAGCAATATCTGTGTCGTGGGCCTCACAATAGAAGACATCTCTGAATAATGTGAGAAGCCCCAAAAATGGTGTGAAAACAGCTTCAAATCGATGTGTCTTTTGGTCTTTTTAATAATAATAATAATAATAATAATAAATTTTTTTTTTTTTTTTATTTTTTTTTTCAGTTGATATTGAAAAAAATTGTTAAATTTACAACATTTGAAGAAGAAACTGCTGCAAAAAACAATGTTCAAAATCAAACTGAAGAAACCAGAATCACAAGGTAGTGAAAACAGTAACAATGTGGAGAAAAAAATATTGCCCAAGATCAAAATTGCGCGTTTTGGAAACAACAGCAGCACACCGTCAAATGATTCTACACCAAAACCAAAGATAAAAATCAAGAAACCACTCAAATTGAAACTGAGCAATCCTAAGAGTAACAGTGCACTACCAATCCCACCTAAAAAAGTTCCACGGATTAGAGTTAAACCTACAAGAATTCCTGGTGAAGGGTATGATTCTGAAGCATCTGATATTGAAGATGATCCATTAATTGAAGAAGGAATAGTGCTTAGATTCTTACGTGACTCACAATTAGATTATGTGAAGCAATGTGTTGAGAATGGAGATTTTCAAAACATACATATTCAATGGAAAGATAGGAAAAGAGCAATAATTTTTATTAACTCCACAATATATGGTGCGAAATTAGTTAATTTACCAAATATAGTTGAAGTTCAAAAGACTATAGACAGGAAAAAAATATTTAAAACAATTGATGTATCACAAATCTTAATTGTGGTTAAAAGATTAAATGATCCTGAAGAAATTAATGAAATTGAAGTTGAAAATAATGAAGTTTTATCTGATGGATTAACTCCACCATTAAATAATATCACTAAAAGTAAATATAGAAACAGAATAAGTAAGCAGAAGATTGAACAGATAGAGGCAAAAGTTGATGAATTGTTAAGATTGGATGATCAAGCTGAAGATTTTCAATATGAATTAATTGATCCAGATGCTTTAGATATGGATAGATTTGATGATTCAAATATTTCTAAATTTGATATGATTAGTAATGACAATAGTGGAGTTGTTGGAGCAGATATTGAAATGAATACAGATTTTACATTTAATACAGAAACAGATGCATTTATTTCTAATGATAAAGTTGATGATTTGGAATTAGAATTAGAACAAGTTTTAGGAGAAGAAGTTGGTCAACAGGGAGAAGAAGAAGAAGAAGAAGAAAATGAAGATTTGTTTGGAGATGGAGGTGAGGGAGAAATGGAAGAAGAAGAAGAAGAAGAAGAAGAGGAAGATGATGAGGATGAAGATGAAGATGAAGATGATGAGGATGAGGATGAGGATGATGATTCAGATAATGAAAATGGAATGGGTAGAAAAGTTGAAATTGATGAAGATGAACAACATAATGAATTACTAAAAGATGAAATTAATGAATTATTAACAACAATTGAACAAAATAAATTGAAATTAAGTAAAACAAGTAATCCATTATTACAAAGTAGATTTGTTGATAGTATTAAGAAATTGGAGAAGGAATTAGAGAATAAAAAGAGACAATTGAAGACAAATACAGATAAAACAACTGCGGCAGCAGCTAAAGAAATTCAACAACAAAAGGATGATGGATCAAGTGGTGATGAAGATGAAAATAATGATACTAATAATAAAATCAATTCCACTACCACAACGTCAAATAATAATGAAGATGAAGATGACGATGAGGATGAAGATGATGGTGAAGGTGATAATGATGACGATGAAGATGAAGAGATGGATGAAGATGAAAATAGAGATCAAGATGATATCCAAATAGAGAATTTTGAAGAATTATTTGGATGAATTCTTATTGGTATTGAAATTTACGAACATTTTTTCT
>JAJLVW010000125.1:0-26606 GCA_030570535.1 Starmera pachycereana
TTTAAAAAAAAAAAAAAAAAAAAAAAAAAAAAAAAAAAAAAAAAAAAAAAAAAAAAAAAAAACAGAGCATTCCTATTAAAATAAATCATTCTTGAGCTTCTTGTTCTTGTTCATATTTCTCATGTAATGTAAACAATCCATCTCTAACATCTTCATTCGCATCAAATTCCGCTTTTTTAGCATTTAAATCTGAAACTAATTCATCTTTTTCAATTTCCAAATCATCCTCTTGTTTTTTCAAATTTTTCAATTGTTGTTCTAAGTGTTCAATTTCTGAATTGATTTTATCCAATCCAGAATCATCAATTGATAGATTTTCAATATTTTGTGCAGATTCTTTAATTTTAAGTAATAATTGTGATTTTTCTTCATTTAATTTAGAAATTTCCAATAATCTTGATTCTTGTTGTAAATTTAATTCTTTAATTGAAGATTCTTTTGCACCAATTTCTGTTTTAAAAGTAGAAATTTCTGTCTCTAAATTACGTAAATTTGATTCGACTTCTGATTGTTTTGAGTCTAATTCTGCTAATGATTTGGATAATTCTAATTGAGATAATTTAATTGTTTCAATCGCCTGCTTCTTAGTAGCAATTAATTCAAAGCTTTCTTCAATGAATTTACTTTTATTAAATTCATGTTGTTTATCTAATTCAGCAATTTTTTCCAAAGAATCACTATTTGATTTTTTAATATCTTTTAAATATTTTTCTTCAGTGGAAGAAATTTGTGAATCTAATTTAGAAATTTGTTTTTGTAATTTAGAAATTTCAGTGTCATATTGAGATTCTAAAGTTTCTAAAAATTTTTTATTTGATGTTTTTAATTCTTTTAATCTTGATTCATGAATTTGATTTTCTTTTATAGTTTTTTCACGTGATGATGCAATTATCGATGATGGAACAACTTCAACTTTATCTTTAGAATCAATTTCTTTTGCAGTAGTTGTTGTTGTTGTTGGTTTAGAAACAATTTTTTCCTTTGCTCCAGATGAACTTTTGATTGTAGAAACTTTACCAACAGTTTTACCATTTTTAATAAGAACTTGATCACCAACTTTTGGAGCATTTGCCCCAGCTTCTATAAAACCTTTGAAAATAGATTTTAATCTTGATTCCTTTTTAGGTTTAATAGACTCTTTTTTTTTAGAAGTTTCAACTTGTTTTTCAACTTGTTTTTTCTTTGGTTTAGAGTTTGAATCTGCTGTAATTGAATCTGGGATCATTGATTTAGATTTAGTAACAACTTTTGGTTCTTCTTTGACTTCTTCTGTTTCAATTGGAACTTCTTCTTCTTTTGCTTCATTTGCATCAATTGGAACTTCTTCTTCTTTTGCTTCTTTTGCATTAATTGGAACTTCTTCTTCTTTTGCTTCTTTTGCTTCATTTGCATTAATTGGAACTTCTTCTTCTTTTGCTTCTTTTGCATCAATTGGAACTTCTTCTTCTTTTTCAAAAGTTTCAAATTCATCATCAACAATAGTTTCGTCAGGAATTTCTTTCACTGGTTGTTCAATTGGTTCATCTGAACCATTAACTTTAGCAAAAACATCTTCAGGAACAACAGGTCTTTCTAAATCTCTTGCAACTGGAGGATTAGCAATCAATTCTTCTTTACGATCTTGAGCTGAAGAGATTTCTTTATCAGTTTCTTGTTTATGAGAATTCAATTTTTCAATTTTAGAATTATGATTATCCAAAAGTTGTTGCTGTTGTTTTGCCTCCAATTCTCTTTGTTTAATTAAATCTTGTTCCCATTTTTTATATTTAGCAGATTTTGCCTTTAATTCTTTTAATTCTTTTGAATTTTTATCATTAATTTCATTGAAGAATTTAGTTGGAATTTCGATTTTATTTTCTTTTGTTAAGCGTTTTTTTGGTACCTGTTTGTGATTTTGGTTTGGAGTTGATCTGAAAGGGGATCTATATTCAATTGTATCATTTTTGGTTTTATTTAAAGAGTATCTGATAACAGATTTGCGTTTGATGGTGGCTTGTTGTTGTTTTTTTTGTGAGTCAGTAGCTAATAATTCAGCAAAAGGGTCTTTAACAGTCATTTTTCTGTTGATATAGTAGTAGCCAATTGAATAGCAGTGGTTGTTAGAGATAGAAAAGAATAAGTTGCTGAATTGTTTATTTATTTATTTGAAATTGTTGTCATTTTTTTAAAGTTTTAAGGAGCAAATTCAACAAAATTACCGTTTTAGGAAAGTTTTAACTTCATTCCGTTTTAGGAAACAAAAATTTGCTTGTCATTGATTATGTAATTGTAGCTTCATGTGTCTTGCTGCATTATCATGTATCATATACGTCTGTGCGTCTGTAACTATGGTGAGTTTGTGGTCATGGCAACTGATGTGAGAGTATGTTTTGTCCTGCAATATCATGCAGTCCCTGAATTTTTTTTTGAATTTTTTTAATACCGCTGCTAAATGTGTTTTTTTTTTTTTTTCTATTGTTTTTCTTTATATCGAAAAAGTCAAACAGTTTCCGCGTGGTTTTGCTGTTTCTGTTCTTTTCTTTTCTTTCTGAAATATAAATAAACAACAATTCCTCATCTCTTACAACAGACAAACAACTACAATCAAACAATTGATAAACAAGAAAGAAGACAGAAGAAAGAAGAAGATGTCGGATATAGAGAGTATAAACTCACAACTAGACCCTCAACAACAATTACAACCACAGGCTTATGTTCCTGCTGATGATTCTGATGATAATCAAGATGCTGTATCTGAATTATCATCCTTTGCATCAAGAACAGCTACAAATAATAACATCAAGCTAACAAGAACTGAAACGGTGAAATCTTTACAAGATATGGGGGTTCAATCTTCACCTCCAATTCCTGATGTTAATGCCCCTTCAAATTCGAAAAATGCCATATTTCCAGAAGAATATACTATGGAAACCGAAACTGGTCTTGTGCCAGTGGCAACATTACAATCAATTGGTCGTTCGGTTAATTCTATTCAAAGAGTTAGAACTGCACATTTACTAAGAAACCAATCAGCAGATTCCAATTCTTCCAATACAAAAGATGAAGAAGAAAAATTACATGACACCAATGAAATTGACCCTGAAATTGAATTTGTTACTTTTATTAAAAATGATCCAGATAATCCTCATAATTGGCCAAATTGGTTGAAATGGGTCTATACCCTTAATTTATCAGTTTTAGTCATTGCTGTGGCATTTGGTTCAAGTTGTGTTACTGGTGGGTTAGGTTTAATCAATGAACAATTTCATGTCTCAACAGAAGTATCAACATTAAGTTGTTCGTTAATGGTCTTTGGATTCTCATTAGGTCCCCTAATTTGGGCTCCTTTAAGTGAACAAATTGGTAGACAACCAGTCTATTTTATTTCACTATTATTATACGTTATTTTCAATATTCCATGTGGTGTTGCTAAAAACATTGGAACTGTTCTTGTGTGCAGATTTCTTTGTGGTGTTTGGGCTTCTTCTGGCTTAACTTTAGTTGGTGGGTCCATTGCTGATATGTTCCCAACTGAAACTAGAGGTGAAGCTATTGCTTATTTTGCATTTGCTCCTTACGTTGGACCAGTTATTGGTCCTTTAGTTTGTGGTTGGGTAAACATCAAAACTGGTCGTTATGAAGTTATTATTTGGGTCAATCTAGCATTTGCTGGTTTAATGTGGATAACAGCAAGTTTAGTTCCTGAAACTTATGCTCCAGTTATTTTGAAAAAAAGAGCTAAAAAATTAAGAAAAGAAACTGGGAACCCAAAAATTATGACAGAACAAGAGGCTCAAGGTATGTCCCTCAAAGAACTAATTCAATCTTGTTTGGTTCGTCCACTATATTTT
The DNA here is from genome assembly GCA_030570535.1 of Starmera pachycereana. Classification (NCBI taxonomy): domain Eukaryota; kingdom Fungi; phylum Ascomycota; class Saccharomycetes; order Phaffomycetales; family Phaffomycetaceae; genus Starmera; species Starmera pachycereana. The sequence continues at coordinate 3,831 of JAJLVW010000125.1, forward strand.
GTTGTTAGTGAACCTGTTTTAGATTTAATGTGTTTTTATGTCTGTTTGATTTATGCATTATTATATGCATTTTTTTTCGCTTATCCTGTTATTTTCGGAGAATTATATGGTTATAATGATGCTTATATTGGTTTAATGATGATTCCAATCATCATTGGTGCAGTTTTCGCTTTAATAACTACTAATTATTGTGAGAGAAAATATGTTCAAATTACTCATAGAAGAAAAGCAACTCCTGAAGATAGATTATTAGGTGCCATGATTGGTGCTCCATTTGCAGCTATTGCATTATGGATCTTGGGAGCCACTTCATATAAGCATATCATCTGGGTTGGTCCTGCCTCCTCGGGTCTAGCATTTGGTTTTGGTATGGTGCTAATTTATTATTCTTTGAATAATTATATTATTGACTGTTATGCTTTATATGCATCATCAGCATTAGCTACAAAAGTTTTCCTAAGATCTGCTGGTGGTGGTGCATTCCCATTATTTACTCCTCAAATGTATCATAAATTAGGTTTACAATGGGCAAGTTGGTTATTAGCATTTATTGCAACTGCTATGGTGTTAATTCCATATGCATTTTATTTCTATGGGAAAGGTTTAAGAGCTAAACTATCTAAAAATGATTATTCTATGGAATAAACAAAACCCTTTCATTTATATCATATACGCATCTTAATAAATAATACACTAGTCATGATTATACCGCATTTTTAGTAGCTAAATTGTATAACATCTTATATAGTTAAAAATTTTAAACGTGGCGGGTGAAATAAGCTGAAAATATAATTTTGGATTGTTTTCACAAATCAAACATATAATTATAATATTAATAATAATAAATTATTATTATATTATATTATATTATATTATATTATATTATATTATATTGCAGAAGCTGGAGTGCTACTTCTTATGATAACACTAATTGACATCAATTCACAAGGTTAAAACTAAAGATCTACAATTAAATAACAAAAGAAAAAAAAAAAAAAAAAAAAACGAAAAAAACATAAAATTATAATCATTTCCCATACCAAACAGTTTCTCCTATCTTAAAACAAGGTTTAAATTCTTCACAAGTTTCACATTTCTCCTTTTTAACTTCTTCGTTCTTAGCATTATTATTATTATTATTATTATTGTTATTATTGTTATTATTGTTATTATTGTTATTATTATCATCATCAACCAAAATATTAGTACCAATATCATTTTTCAAGTTCAGATTTAGTTTAATCAATTCTTGTTCTAATTTAATTTTCTCTAATTCATTCTGTTTTTTAATTTCAATCTTTTTATTTAGATTTGAAATTTGTTGTTTTAATAATTTTAATTCTTTACTTTCTGCTATTAAAATATCATCTTGTGTAATTTCTTTTAAGAGTTCTGTTGTTTCATTAAATTCTGTTTCTTTAGATTCTTCTTTAATTGTAACTTCTGGTTCTTGTTTATTATAATTTGAAAGTATTGATTTTAAATCTGATATTTCTTTACTAATTTTATCAAAATATTCGTCATGTTTTCTCAGTTGTAGAATAATATCTTCATTACGTTCATCTTCTAGAACAGTTTCTTTAACATTTTTATCATCCTTATCTTCATTTGCATCCAACTTATCTTCATTGATTTTATCAGTTTGCTTAATTAATGAATTCAAATACTCATTGTTTTTCCTATACTTCAACACTTTTTCTTTCAATCTACCAGCTAGTTCAACTAGCTTCACATTATTCTCCTTTTCAACTTCCAACTCGCGTTTTAATCTACCATTCTCTTCAACTAATTTATCAACCATAGAACTTGCAACTTTAAATTCATTGGCAATGGGAACTTTATTAATTTTAAACATTTGAGATCCTGTGGATTCGTTGTTTGGCAACACATTTTTCAAAGGAGACGTGCTTAAAGGAATGTGCTTCACTGGTGACGGCGTGTAGTCCATTTCTTCTGCCTTATTTTGTTGTTTATTTTGAAGATTTGTTTTGTTTATTTTTGAGATTTTAACGCGTTTTATTTTTGTTTTGAAGTGTTGACTGCCAAATCAGGAAATAAAAGTGTAAAACTTAGTGGTTTTTGTGGTTGTTCCTTTTAATCTCATGATTTTGGTACTTAATACAAAAGCCCACTCTACAGCCACCCTACAACTCATATCAATGCTTTTAATCAGATTTAAATCTATTTACTTCATACTTATTTTAGAAACTAAATCAATTCCATCATATTTCAGATCATTCTTACCAGTTGCATTCTCAACTTCTGCTTTAGCTCCAACTGGATTTTGAAGTATTATTTCATTAGTATCACCATAATCTTCATCTTCAGTATACCTTTCTTCTTCTTCCAATTCATTTTGTAATTCTTCATCTAAATCATAATCCGAGGAATCAAATCCAGTAGTATCCAATTCTTCTTCTTCATCCGTTTCACTAGCTTCATCTTCTTTCGGTGGTACATAATCTGCATCATCTTCATCACTTAATTCAGGTAATGGATCTCTCCAAAAATTCAAATCTGTAAAATTATCATTAATTTCAACTTCTCCTTTATAGGTATAATCAACAACTGGGAAAAAATGATCAACTAATTCTCCAATGTTGACATATGAACTTTTAAAGCCTGCTAATTCTAATAATTCCATATGAACTTCACCATCTGGATTGATCGTGAAAATTCTTGATGATGGAATTTTAACACTTCTATAACTTAAAGCATCTGTAATTCTATTACCAAAACCTGCATAAAATGGAGTAAAAGATTCATCTTTATGTTCAGAGTCATATAAACTCATTATGTCTTGTAGACAAGACATTTTGAAAACTTCTGGTTTCTTTAATATAACTTCTCTTTTCAAAGCAGCCATTGTTCTATCTGGTGATAAAATCACTGGTCCTATAGGTAACTTAATCCCATCTTGTTCAATATTTCTTAGGTAACTCCTCGTTGTATCTGCCTGACCAACACCTCTTGCTGTTAAATACATAATATTATATCCATTTAATTTAATATCATTGAATAAATTTGCTACCCCTTCATGAGTCCAATCACGTCCAAGCATTGTTAGCACATGACCCAACGCATCTGATTTTGTAATGGTTCCATCAATATCTGATATTACTATTGGAATATTTGATTTCCAAAGGAAAAGTTTTGAAGTAACCATTGCTTTACCTTTATCAACACTGAAGCAAAGTTCATTTTCACCTGGTTTTAAATTCAGATGTTTTAATTGATCTGATGTAAGACGTAACGTTTTAACATATGATGTTGTTGTTGTTGTACTAGCAGTTGAATTGTTTGCAGTTTGTGGAGGAGATGATTCATCAGAAGATGAATTATTATTTGTAGTAGAGTCTGATAAGTTCAAGTTGGAGATGTTTAAATCATCAGCAGAATCTTGTGGTAATGAAGACATAATTGTTTCATTATATATCCTTAAATTCCCTAGTTCATCTTGCTGGATCAATGAACTTAAGTCAACATCATCACCAAATTCTTCACCAACCATCTTTTTAATAATTTCATCACTGTTATGGATATTCTCTTCATTTGATTTATAACCATTCATATCAAGTAATAAATCACCGTTATTATCTATCTTTGTAGGGATGTTCACCATGGTTAATCTTTTACTTAATTTTTGAAATTTTTCAATATTAGCTTCTTTTGTAGGACTATTACCACCTGTTGGAAGATTTGGGGAAGAAGAAGAAGAAACAGCAGCAGCATCAATGTCCAAAAATTCAGGTTCAGCTAATCCTTTACGTGGAGAAGCACTTGGTGAAGACACTGGTGAATTAGCAGCTGAACTAACAGCAGAAACAACTGGGGACGTAATCATATCATTTGGAATCCCACTTAGTTCTGTTTCAAACACAAAAAAGGCTTCACCTTCATCACCAAGCTTCATCGGCAAGTTTGTAAGTTTCCCATTGATGATGAAATCAACTTTCTTTTGAGAAGGACGTAACAGTTGAAATTTCCCAAATCTAACATGGAAAGGTGAACTTTTGTACTCTCCATCTGTTTCAATGACGATTGTGTCGATGGCACCGCTGAGTGTTGAAGGATTGATGGATGAAAGAGTTTTTGAGACAGAGTCGAATGCTCTTCCAACGTATTGCATTGCTTTGAAACTGTTCTTGGTTTGGTTGATGGTTCGTTTAATAATTTAAAGTTTTGTAATTAATATTGGAATTTTCTTGCGATAAAAATGGGTATTAAATATTTATTTCCCTTCTATTTTAAAAATAAAACAAGATAGAAAGACAAGAGCGGTAGATTTGAAAAATAGAGATTTACAGCTATCTAATGACACTAAAATCAATTACTAAATGGAAATTTTTTAAGCTCATCGCTTCGCTGATTATAGTAAAATGCTCAAAAATTGCTCATTTTGAATCCAATCTAGACCCAAAAAACTACAAGGTTATTTCGAAATTCTTCTCTCTACAACTATACTTCAATTACTTGTATCAAAAACCTCCGAAAACAAACAAAATTTAGCTTTAAGTTCAAAAATTTCAAAATTTCAAAATTTCAAAATTGAAAAAAAAAAAAAAAAAAAAAAAAAAAATTCTTCTGAAAAAAAAAAAAAAAATAATATTTTTTGCAGCTTAAAATTGAAATTTCGCTATTTTTTCTACAGTTTAAACTTGATGATCGCACTCGCAGACAGCACACAGAGCATTAAAGACAAAGAAGACACTGCCAGTTTTGAAAAACCGGTTTTCAAAAAGCACAGAATGGAAAATTCTGCTCCTATCATTACATCCACTACAAATATCATAAATGGGTCTTCTGCTTCTACTACCACTGCATTTCAAAAGAATGTTTATTCCAGTTTTGTCAGAAATATTCTGGAATCAGAAGACCCATCACAACTGGACACGTTGACAAAACAACTTCCGAAATGTTCAGACGATAATTTACAAATTTTATTTAAAAATCTAACAATTAATTTAACTAAATTAGATTCTTCACAAGGTCAATCTTTGATTCAAGCAGTTATTAGAAAACCTAAATGGTGGAAATCAGAGATACGAACAGTTGAAAGTTTTAAAAATTTCTTAATTTCATTATGTTCATTTGCTCCAAAATGGTTGAATGAAATTTCAGGTATTTTAGTTGCACAATTGAATAATCCTTTGATTCAAACAGAACATCATCATGAATTGATTAAAACTTTCTTAATGATTATACCAACAAGTGTGAATCAATTCCATAAAAATTTGGTTGGCTCTTTCCCTCATAAATTAAGTGATAAGAATGAAATTGTGAATTATGTTGAAAACTTATTACAAGTTTGTGAATATTGTTCTGAATTGAGGCTTAATATATGGACATTGATTGTGGAAAGAAGTATTCAGATTGATGTGCAATTACAGAATGAGTTGGATGAGTTGAGTGATTTGGAGGATGAGATTGATGATTTGGATAGTGATGATGAGCAGGATAATGAAGAGATGGAAGAAGATGGGGAAGAAGAAGAACAAGAAGAAGAAGAAGAAGAAGAAGAAGAAGAAGAAGACAGAGATGGATTGACTGATGAAACTGTTGGTGAAGTTGAATTAGAGGAAGAAGATGTGCAAGAAGTGACACAATTATCAGATAAATTGGATTCGGTTATTTTAATTATACTTAAAAACTTGTCTTCAATCAATTTAAACACAGAAGAAGAAGAAGAAAAAGCAATTGTTATATTTAATACACTGGTTTCAATTTTCAAATCACATGTTCTGCCAACTTATTATACAAAGTCCATTCAATTCATATATTTCTATTACTCACAAAAATCTCCAGAATTAATGGATTCTTTCCTGGTGACTTTAATTGATTTATCTTTCACTACGGAAATCAATTTAGAAAGGAAAATAAAATCATTGCAATATTTATCTTCATACATCGCCAGAGCCAAAAACTTACGGAAAACTCAAATTGTGTTTCTTTTCAGTTACTTAATCAGTTGGTTAAATAAATATGTTGAAGAAAGAGAAATCGAAATCAATGGGAATGTCAATATGGACAAATTTAAACTATTCTATTCAACTTTTCAAGTGTTGCTTTATGTCTTCTGTTTCAGACATTCCATTTTGAAAGATGAAGATGATAATTGGGAACTTTCAATTGATAAATTTTTCCAAAGAATTATAATCACTAAATTCAATCCTTTAAAATTTTGTAATGAAAATGTTGTGATGATGTTTGCTAAAATAGCACAGGAAGAAAACGTTGTCTACTGTTATTCCATCTTGGATAAGATCAAGACAGAAAAATTAAAAGGTTTAAGTGGTAAAACTTCATTAGCAGATTTACAAAAAGAATTCATAGATTTAGAAGCCTATTTTCCTTTTGATCCACTTTTCTTGAAACAGAGTAAAAAATTCATCAAAGATTATTATATTGAATGGGCAGATGTTGCAGGGGATGAGAGTGATAGTGATGATTTTGATGATATGTGACTTCATTATCAATAAATAAATGAATAAAAAAAAAAAAAAAAAATAGCTGTAGTTGTACTGTAATCGGTATCATTAGAACCAAAATTCCATCTAGTTTTTGAATTTATCGTTGATTCAATTCATTCTAGAATAATATCACTGAATTTTTAATCAATGATTAAACTTTTCAATATATAAGAGAAAACAAAAAAAAAAATGTCCAAAATCCTTCTCTTTTTTCCAATATCAACGGGAAAAATGCTGTTCAAAATGGATGATGAAATGGTGCTGCTGCCGATAATTGTGTTGCTCGTGGCTCTGCTGCTGTTTGTGATCACACTGTGCTCTTTAGTGTACAGCTCTTCATGCTCAGAGACCACTTCAAATGAAGAATCCACACATTTTTTCAATATTCCTGAAGAATTCGAGTCAACAGAAACAGAATATGAACAGGTACAATTGGCTAAGATGTCTGAACAAGAGAGAATTGCGTATGATCAGGCATTGCAGTTCCAGCTACATAACCCTCCAATCACCAATCCAATTGGAACAAGTTTGAATGAGTTAGAATCAGAATATATTCTTGATAGAGGAATTCAAAGTTATATATTCCATCAAGATTTAAACTATTTTTCATACTCCAATGGAACAGCTGATGTGGAAGTTCTTGATAAATTGGAATTGAAGTTTACAAATAGTGAAGAAGTCAATTCAATTATGTTGAATTTCCCATTACCAGTTAATAAAGATATTACTTATTTTGAGGTTAAACTGTTTGATTTTAAAAATGGTGCTAAATGCTCAATTGGGATTACAACTAAGCCATATCCATTGTTTAGGTTACCAGGTTATAATAAATATTCTATTGGTTATGAATCAAATGGAACAATTAGAATTAATGAACCTTTTGAAGGTGTTAAAATTTGGGATGAATTTGTTGAAGGTGATGTTATTGGAGTTGGCTATAAATTTAAAACAGGTACTGTGTTTTTTACAAGAAATGGGAAGAAAATAATGGATGCAATTAATGATTTTAAAATGGATTTATTCCCAATAATTGGTGCTTTAGGGAATTGTGAATTACATGTAAATTTGGGACAAGTAGGGTTTGTTTATATCGAGGCAAATGTTAAGAAATATGGGTTTGGGAAAGTGTTTGGGAACATTGGGGTCCCACCAGCTTATGGATTTGAGAAAAAAGATAAAATATTGGATAAAGGTGATGAGTTGCCTCCAAATTATCCTGTTGAAGAGGTGAATTTTTTTGGGCCAAGTGCTTCAACTCAGGAGATTCAACCAGAAATAAGTGAAGAAACAGAGCCACTAGAGATCGAAGAGGTGATTGAAGAGCAAGTTGTTACAAAACCTCCAAATTACAATTTAGAAGAACAAGAAATTGTGGAATCAATTCCTCAAAAACCTTCAACTTCTAATTCAAATTCCACTTCTAATTTCAAACAAAACCAGAAGAAGAAGAAGAAGAAGAAGGGGAAGAGAAGACACTGATTTATACACCTTGTGTTTTCCCAGAGATATTATTCAATTCATTTCTTATATTATTATATTATAATCACTATAACCATTTTTGTTTTTGTTATTCATTTGTAACACCAGCTACTAAGCTTTCTTCTTATTCTTTTTCTTCTTCTTACTTTCATCTTTCTTAATTTCATTAACTTTCTCTTCAACTTGTTCTTTCTCATCATCTCGCTTTTTTTCAAATTCACAATTACTCATAATCTTAGCCAAGCCATCCAATCTTCCATCTCCAACAGCAACACCTTCAGGTCCTAGAGCACTCAGTAGTCTCCCTAACACTTTACTCTTTCTTGTCTTGAATTTGGCAATCTGTCCTGATCTCGAATCAAAAGTTTTGAATGAAACATAATTTTCTTTTGGAGCAGCTTTGTTTGGCAACTTTTTATTGTTGGAATTGCCAAATGTAAGCGTTGTGCGTGTTGTTGAAGGTGCTGTGAGCAAGATCTGTAACGACCGAGCAATGAAATCGTTGGACATTTTGCTTCCAGTTCTTTAATATTGGAAAAACTGTTGAAATTTTGATTTTTTTTTTTTTCTTTCTTTCTTATGTAAAATTATACAAAGAAAGAGGCAAAATGGTGCCTGAAGACATAACAATTCCTCCAGCTGTGGTACAACAGATGATCATTAAAACAGCAGAACATGTAAGAAACAACGGGAAAAATTTCGAGGAGAAAATAAAGGCAAATGATGCGAATAATAAATTCATGTTTTTAAATCCAAATCATAGTTTCCATCAATATTATTTATACGTGTTGGACCATTTGGAAGAATTTGTTAATAATCAAGAACAAGTAGTGGACGAAGGTGAACCGGAGGAAGTTCCTGACTTGAAGTTTTTGACAAATTTACCTCCTATTACTGAAAAAGATTTAGAGATTATTAAAACCAGTGCGATGTTTGTTGTTGCTAATCCACAAAATTTACAATTGCTGAGGCAGCAATTTCAGGGACAATTGCAATATAGATTTTTGGATGAAGACAGTGGTGCGTTATTTGGGATTTTGATGATGTTTATCAAACAATATAAATCAGTCTTAAATGATGAATTTGAACTTAAAGATGATGATGAATTATTGGAATCCAGTTTCAAGAGGATGTTGTATAATAAACATGTCAAACAGAAATCACAGAACGAGAAAGACGTTAAAGATCTAGAGAAATTGAATTTTATTTCAATCAATTGGGAAGAATTTTCTATAGTGGAAACCATTGAATTTAGTAAATTGGATTTCATTTCAGAATTGGAGACACCTTTGAATTTAGAAGACTTGAAACATAGATCTTTGGAAGATAAAGAATTGCAAGTTGCAGCTGCTTCTAAAGAGAAAAAAGTTAAATGTCCAATTACTGGAGAGTTGATTCTTGAATCTAATTTGGAAAACCATTTGAAAATATTGTTGAGAGATGTGACCAGTGACGAACAAAGAGAGAATTACGAGAAGAAGATAGCTAGCACAAATTTACATTTTGATGTTTCAAATTTGACTAATTTATACAAGAAAAGGAAGTTTAAATAGATTTTTTTTTTTTTAAGAAACATTTGAGATTGAATGAATTTAATGTTTGTAATTACACAGCTTGAATATGAGTGTTGTTAGCCAATTATTGGATGTAGCTATACAAACTTTTACAAAATTTATGCGAAAACTGCCGTTTACAAATCCATAGCATCAATCCGATTTCAAGCTCTACAACTTTAAGAATTGCAGTTCATTTGATACTAAGGGATATGAAAAAAAGTAGAAAAGGCAAAAGAAGTCAATAATCATAAGTCATATCCCAGTGAGTTCAAAATGTTTATGAAGTTTGGTAAACTTAACGGTAATTCACGTTGTTTCTCTTGAATAATACGACTTTTGATAGCTGTTAACTTACGATTAACAATTGGAGCCCATAAATGCTCTCTTCCAATCTCTTTGATGACATTTTCTTTAGATTGAATAACATTGCCTAAGTTCCCAAATCTTTCTGTAGTTTGTTTTTTAAACCCATCAATATTAAACCAACCATAAATGACTATATGACCTAATAAACAACATTTAGTAACGTTTAAGTTATCATCTCTTTTGAAATTATTGCCAAAGTCAATTTTAGCTAAGAGCGAATCAAATTGCTTCCTCTTATTATACTTTTTGAAACCTAATCTACCACCAAATGCACATGCAACTGATATAAAAAGTAAATTGAAAACAGCTGATGGAGAATGAAGTAAATCTGAGTTGATTGAAATAAAAGTGTTTAATTGTTCAAATCTTGATGGTTTGGTGATCATTTTACTCACTGCACTAATCATTTCTGGTGTTATTGAAGTAAGTAAATTCTGAAATTCTGCTGAAGGTTCATTTGTTTTAGGCTTCGAAACCACTATTTCAGTATCTGTTTTATCACCATCGTCATCATCATCAGAGCTTGTCTTTTCACCTCCAAGTCTCAATTTTGGACGATATCTAATCACATCTTCAGTATCAGTTTCAGCTCCATCTGCATCATCTGCATCATCGGTATTATTTGATGAAGCTTCACGAGATGATAGAGTTAGATTCCGAACACTTGCCAATAGTGAGTTCCGAACAATTGAGTTTTGAACATCTTGATACTCATCATCAGTTTCAAAATCAGACGAGTCTTCACCCATGGTGTCAATTTCACTATATTCACTAAGTTCACTATCATAATCTTGTAATGTTTCAGAACCTGAAGTTCTAGCAGAAGTTCTTGTTGAGTATCTTTGTGACATTTTGTTGCTGCTTCTCCTTGATTTGCTTTAATCAGGAGAAAAGATCTTTTATATATTCCTTAACCTTCAAACCCAATATTCTGCTTGTTATGTCACTTAACAAACGACAAGTGGAAAACTTGTTCAAATTGACAAGCAACAATCTGACAACTTTCAATAAGGCTCAATGTACTCCAAATCTTCATTACACACCAAACATTGCCAATTGGTCCCCAGTTTGTTCACTAGGCAAGAGTAACAATAAATATGTCGGCAATTGGTGATAAATGGATTTGTGATATTTGTTCTAAGACCTTGGGACTGGCACTGTGGACACTTGTTGCTACGTGTCTGAGCTGCTGTAACTTGTTTCTCGTTGTTGTTGTTGTTGTTGTTGTTGTTGTTGTTGTTGTTGTTGTTGTTGTAGTCGTCCTCTTGGTCTTTGATGCTTCTTGTTGTCTTCTTCTTTCTATTATTTCTAGGGTGAAGTATACTTGAAAACAACGAACTAGACGACAGCAGTGGATACACCGACAGGGCAAACTCCAGCAACGTATTCCATGCCAATTGTCTGTTCTGAAACTCGAACGACGAGCTGTTGCTGTAGTTGTTGTAACTGTTGTCCACTGGAACAATTCTGATTCTGAGTAGACGATGTGCTAAAGTGTGGTAACGACCTTGCAACAAGAACACAGCAAAATTAACTGTCTCCGCCACTCTCTGAAATTGCAATACACGTCTTAATAGCCCCATTAGTCGGTTGCAGTAGGTTCTGGACTCGTCATCTTCATTCTGAGAGTAAATTCCTATTTTCTTCAAACCATAGCCAGCAACAAGCAGCAGCAACAGCAACAATTTCCTCCCACTCTTCAATCCACTGTACCTTAGTCCTAACAACTTCCCTCCATAAGTCTGTCCCTGTTGCCACACCGTCAGTCTGAACAACACTAATTTTAACAACAAATCCAATTCGTCTCCAAATTTCGAGCTGAAAAATGGAGAAACATTCCCAAACACTGCTGCAATTCGTTTACTAAACAAGCTGTGCACCTCGTTGTCCAGCAACTCAGCGTCCAGCTGATTGACTTTCATTTTCTTTTTGTTCTTTCTTCAATAAATAAACAAAAAAAAAATCAACAAAATTTCACAATTTTTTCTATTACATATAAACTGGAAGAAAGAAGAAGCCAAAAGAAATGTCCCATCCAGAAGTCAAGATTCTGAGCAAAGAGCGTGATTCAGTGAATTTTATCCTAAGAAACGTCGACATTGCACTGGCAAACTCTCTTAGAAGAGCAATCATTGCAGAAGTCCCAACTTTGGCCATCGACTCTGTGGAAATTGCCACCAACACTTCAGTGCTAGCTGATGAGTTCATTGCACACCGTCTTGGGCTGATCCCTCTTGAGAGTTATGATGTAGAGCAGCTTGTTTATTCAAGAGACTGTACCTGTGATGATTACTGTTCCAAATGTTCTGTTGTTTTATCATTAAATGCGTATGCTCCAGAAGATTCAGAAATGAATGTTTACGCTAAAGATCTGGTGATTAATAGTGACTTGAATGATTTGAAGATAGGACATCCAGTTATTAGAGACAAGCAAGAAAATGGAGTGCTAATTTGTAAATTAAGAAATGGTCAAGAAATAGATATTAAATGTATTGCTAAAAAAGGGATTTCAAAAGAACATGCTAAATGGTCACCAGTTGCGGCAATTGGATTTGAATATGATCCGCATAATAAATTGAAACATACTGATTATTGGTATGAAGAAAATGCTGAAGAAGAATGGCCAAAATCTGAATATGCAAAATTTGAAGAACCATTAGGGCAAGATGAGCCGTTTGATTATAGAGCCGAGCCAGAGGTTTTCTATCTTGATGTTGAAACAGTGGGAAGCTTGGATGCGGAACAAGTAGTGTTGAGAGGTATTGAACAACTAGAGATGAAGATTGCTAGTGTTATTAGAGAATTATGATCTTGTTTCTTTTTTTGTCTTTGTGTGTTTAGTTATAATTGAAAAATAATAATAGAAGTATTGTGTTGTGATAGTTACTATAAACGTAGTGTAAGTTAATTTTTATTATTTCTATATAAAATTAATGAGTTTTATTATATTCAACAAGATCAGAAAATTGCACCAACGAGCCTCCAAATATATCCAATGCAGACCCAAACGTCAAATCAACTTTCCCCTTACTGAGTCTATCAACAGTTTCCAAATCTTTCAAACTATTTGCACCTCCAGCATAAGTGATTTTATTATCAAAAAATTGCCCCCATTCTCCTAATTTCCCAACAAGCTCTAAATCAATTCCTTTACATAAACCTTCAACATCTGCTGCATGAATTAAAAACTCATCACAGTATTCACTTAATTTAATGAATGTCTCTAAATTCAATTTCATAGTAGTGATAGTTTGCCATTTATTAATACAAACCAACCAATTTTTCAAACCTTCAACAACTCTAACTCTACAGCTTAAGTCTAATACTATCTTATCTTTCCCTATTTTGTCTTTCAGTTGTTGTAATTTACTCCAATTAAAAACTTCGTTATCAAATAACCATGAAGTTATAATAACATGAGATGCACCTTTATCCAACCATTCTTCACAATTGCTTAGATTGATCCCACCTCCTATTTGCAAGCCTTGTGGCCACTCTTGCAAAGCAGCTGTAGCAGCATCATCGTTCCCTGGTCCCAATTTAACTATATGACATCCGGTGACATCGTTGATCTTATATAAATTTGCAAAATAGTTTGATGGTTTGGAAGATACAAAATTTGTTGATAGTTCTGTTTCTTTCGAGTCTAATGTTCCACCAACAATTTGTTTGACTTCACCGTTATGGAGATCAATACAACCTCTAAATTTCGTCATTCTTTTGATAACTTGATAAAGAGTAAAATATAAAAAAAAAAATTTTTTTTTTATAAGTAGTTAGTATAAATTTATTTGAGATAAAAAGTACAGACGAGATGGATGCTTTGGAAGCTCAGAGACGTGCATTTGAAGCACAGTTTGGGTCGTTAGAGGATATGGGATATGAAGATAAAAGCAAGAAGCAAAAAGAACCAGAACAATCAGAATCAAATAGTTCAGATGAAGATGGAAGTGAAGATGACGAAGAAGAATCAGAAGATGAACAACCAGTGGTGATAAAATTTAGTGAGAAACAACATACATTACCAACTTTGACAAAACAAGAACGTCATTTGTTAGCAACGGGGAAATTGAAAAAAACAACAACTCAATCTTCAAATATTAAAGAATCTGATGAAAATATCAAAAATGACTTAGAATTACAAAGGTTTTTGAATGAATCTCATATTCTAGCATCTTACGACTCATCTCAATCTGGTGCTGCGTTGACATTAGAAACATTGGAATTCGGTGATGTTAAGAAAAAAGTGTTAAGTTCAAGATTGAATCAATTAAGTGAAATTAATGGTTCCAATCGTAAAAGTGAAAAAATGAGTATGCAATTAAGACGTGGAATTGAAAATGCCAAATATTTGAAACAGGAAAAGTTGAGGAAAGAAGCTAAAGAATCTGGAATTGTGTTAAGTAAAGATTTATTAGCTAAAAAGAAGAAAATTCAAAAGAAACCCACGGAAAGAAGTTTAAAAATCAATAGTGTTGGGAAAATGGGTAAAAATGGTTTAGTTATCAGCCAGCGTGAGATTGATAGAATAAATAACAGTGGTATTAGAAAGAAGGGGAAAAAGGGTAGACGATAGATCACATTATCTATTTCCATGCATGCATTGTCTATAATATATTATATATAAAGGATCATTTGAATCTAAACATCCTGTAGAAAACCATTGCTTCATCATTAGTCTCAGCTTCTTTCCAATTAGCAACAACTCGCTCTTTATCATTAAACTCAAATAACTTTTGTGCAGTTGTAAAAAGTTCATCTTTTTCACCAACTTTAACACCACCAGTGGCAATCCCAGCTAATTTATCTGCTGCTGAATTACCACAAATTTTAGCATGTCCTTTAACCCAATAAAGATCAAATTCATGATCTCCATTGAAATTTAATAAATAAAATAATCTAATTATTTCAATTTTATTAGATAATGCCAATGCAGTACCAGGTGCAACACCTCTCATTGATAAATCTGCAGTGTTCCAAATTTTATCAAATGGAGATCTAGCTGCTCTTAAAGTTTTAACACAATGTAATGAATCCGTAGCAATTAAATATTTAGGGAAAATTTTAATCTCTCCATTTAAATATTTTAAAATTTCTAGTAAAATTATATCAACTGTATGCCAAAGTGCTAATAATTCTGCTGATGTGGCATCATTACATGTGGCTTTTTTAGACACATTTAATGGATGCTTATTACCAAAATAAATCCCAATTCCGGAAACACCGTTCTTTTTCTTAAAAGATGCATCTGAATAAATTGTATGTTGTTTTGAATTAATGATTTCTTGTAACGTTGTAGAATCTGGTTTAATTCGAGTGAGAAAATTAATCATATTAGTGTTTGATGGAGGTGATGGTGTGAATTTTGTTGATTTGATTGCAGATGGATCATAACCTAAATTTTTAAAATTTAATTCATTGATTAATGATGATGAAAATTCAATCTCATTATTATGTGATTCTGATAGATTGAATTTATCTAAGTCAAATTTAGTGGTAGATTCTTCATCTGTATGTAAAAATTGTATCTTATCCTTTAAAACTGTTATTGATTTTGGATTCCCATTAATTAAAGTACCTCTTAATAAAAAAAATTTCAATAAATTAAATAATTCAACATGTTTAAATTTCAAATTTAAAATGTTTGAAAACCAATAATCAGAATTTGATGAATGTAAAGCATGGGTTAAACTTTTGGAGTTTAAGACAATTACTGGATTTAATACAACATTATGATAATTTTTTGATGATAAGATTTCACAAGTTTTACAAACGGCAAATAAATCTAATTCATCTGATGTTAATGGATCAGTTGATTCAAATTTGAAAATTTTCCCTAGGGTTTTGAATTCAATCAAAATTTTATTTATACCATCATTTGAAATTTTAATTATAATTTGTTTTTTCGACTGATTAGCTTTTTCCTTGTATAATAAGACTGGTTCTTGAGTTAATGAACTTAATCTAACAAATAATGCAGTTGATATATTTTTAGTTATAAAACATTCAGCTTTATTTAATGAATCAAATCTTCTAATTAAATAATCTTTTTCTTTAATTTGTAAATTTTCACAAAATTGGTGTAGTTTTTCTAAAGTATCAAATAATTGTAGACGTGATCTATAACGAACAAATAAAACATAATAATCTTTATAACGATTTGAAGTATCACAATGATATGTAATAATATTTGCTAATGGATCTCTTGTAATTATAGTGGTTTTGATTGCTTTTAGTTTTTTAGTTATAATATGTTTTGATGCACCAGGTATTTGTAAAGCTTGAGTTAATTTTGGAGGTAATGGTTTATCATTTGGTAGTTTACCTATGGGTATATCTTTAATTTTTAATTGAATTTTAATAAGTTGTGATGGAATATCTTGTTTTAAATTAAAAGATTGGACTAGTGAATCAGGTAAAAAATTCACGTGTTTACTTGGTTTTGGTAATAATTTTAAAGCATCTTGGAAAGTTGGTACTTCAGTAATAGTGGTTGTTGGTGGAGAATAAGGTGGAATATGAGGTGTTTTGAACCGCACACCATTTAAGAAAACTCCAAACAAGGTTTTATTATCAATCTTCTTGAGAACCGTAATGAAAGTGGATGTAGGTGTGGACATAATGATCACCAATCATCAGCATCAGATCAGAAAATTGATGGAATTTTGAATTTTTTAAAAAAAAAATAAATTTAAACTTTGGAATCTGGATCAACAAAAACATAGAGAAAAAAAAGATAAATATTAGCACCGGGTAACAAATTTTGAGTTTGATGAAAAGCTGTGATCAGGATTCAGTGGTGTTCCTGTTCGTGTGTGTGTGTGTGTGTGTGTGTGTGTGTGTGTGTGTGTGTGTGAGTGTGTGAGTCTGATATAAGATAGATTTAAATTATTTGATGAATAGAGTTTCAAACTATGTATTTTAATATGTGATTAAAATTCAAAGTGACACATTCTAATGAGAAAAATATTATAAATCTGGTGGTAATTTGTAACGTACTTGCAAGAACGATAAAGAAGCTGAAAAATGGTTAGTTGCTGATTATTATGAATGGTCACCAGATTATATCAAAAGGCTGAAACGCTAACATTAATAAGCAGTTGTTATTCCAAAATTTAGCATATACAACTGGAGTAAATACTAAAACAGTGTCTTATGACCCATTAGCTTTGTAGTAATACAGCGGTGTTTCAAAACATTTGGTCAACAGAGTATCGTATTAGTGTTTATAAGGCAAGCGCCGGGCTCAAGGTTGTTGTTGTTGTTGTTGTATAGTTCAAATGTAAACAAAAGGGAAAAAAAGACGTGGCCCGTGTGTTGTTTATATACCTGCAAGTTGGGTGGCAAAAAGAGGTGCTGTATTGTGATGAGTGACTTTGTGATTTGCGGTTTATATAAATTAATACATCCTATAGTCTCATAGTATCATAGTATCATATATATCTCACAGTTCACTATTTGAAAGTTTGGAACTTGAAGCTTAATTTAACAGTGGGATGGACTCTGGTGTAATGTATTATATAATACTGACATAAGTATTTTATAACAAGACACCTGAACACCAATTTATGACACAATTTAAGCTGACTAAACAGTGACAAAGCCACGTGGGTTTTAACTTTATGGCCCAAAAAATTGCAAACTTCAATATTGAACACTTCTCTTCTCTTGCTTTTTCATATTCATCACCCAAGATTTCAATATTTCAAGCACTGTTTGTTATTTGTCATTTACTGTCGCACTACTACAACTATTACTGTTAGAATCAAAGAATCAAAGAATCAAACAAAGAACCAAGGAATCATGGACACCTGGATATTTGACTCAAACGACACTATCTTTAACAACATCTCCATCCAGAAAGACATCAACTGGAGCGAAATCAACAGCTACCAGCCGGCTCTCACTCCAAATGAACTCAATTCCATCTCTGAAATTAATGATCTGGCCGATGATAACAGCCATAATTCATCTTCATCTGTTCAAAACTCCAGAGCAAACAGCAATATAAATAGCATTGCTTCTCACAACACTTCAAGCACTCTCAATAATCATAATAATAATAATAATAAT
Organism: Starmera pachycereana; assembly: GCA_030570535.1. Classification (NCBI taxonomy): domain Eukaryota; kingdom Fungi; phylum Ascomycota; class Saccharomycetes; order Phaffomycetales; family Phaffomycetaceae; genus Starmera; species Starmera pachycereana. The sequence continues at coordinate 21,775 of JAJLVW010000125.1, forward strand.
AATAATAATAATAATAATAATAATAATAATAATAATAATAATAATAATAATAATAATAATAATAATGGTAATAATAATGATAATAATAATAATAATAATAATAATAATAATAATAATAATAATAATAATAATATCAACAACAACAACAACAATGATGAGGATTTACTCACTATAAATACTCCTGATAATAATGAGTCCCATAATGATAACGATTTCCTGCAATACTCTTCACCAAAATCAACTCCAAACACTATTCAGCTCCCTTCGCAACTACATCAACCTATTTTAAGTATGGACTATCTTCATCATCAACAACAGCAGCATTCAAATTATAATCATAATCATAACCTCAATTTTAATCACAATCAACACACTAATAATCATAACCATAGTCATTTAATCAACCAACAACATGAAATAGTAAGACCAGATGTTGTTTTCACTCCTTTAGTATCACCAGCAGTGACCCCATTAGAATCCTTATTAAAACCAAACATTTCATCAAATTTTTTTTCACCATTAACTTCACCAGCTTTAGAAGCAAAATCTCCAAAATTAACTCAAAGAAAATCAACTTCAAATATTCCAAATTCTAAAGGAAGGAAAACTCCTGGTAACACACCAATAGTTGGACCAACTATTCCAGGTCGTATAACTAAACAATCTCCAATTATTAAACCTAAAAGATCATCAATTTATGATGAGTTTCAATTACCTGATTCAGTTAAAACAAGATCAAAATCAAGAAACTCTTCAATAACTTCAATTAACTCATCAACTTCAACCTTAGAACCAGCAACTCCCTCAACATTAATGAATTTTAAAATTAATAATACAAGTGATATTGATTCAGATGATAAAAAAACTTCACATAAATTAGCAGAACAAGGTAGAAGAAATAGAATGAATCAAGCTATAATGGATTTATCAAGTTTAATCCCCGATGAATTGAATCGAACTGTTGCTATCCCTTCAAAGGCAACTACTGTTGAATTAGCTACTGTTTATATTAAAAAGCTATTGGATGAAATTAAAAGATTAAATGAAGAAATAGAACGAAATAGTAATGAAGATATAAGTCCTTTGGATCATGCATAATTATCATATATACATAGATACGTATATAACATACAATATTAATCATCAATCAAATCATTGTAGTTTATTATCAGTAAAATAAAATACACACATTAATAATTTAGTAAGGTAAAATACCTGCTAATTTTAATAATTTATCAGTTTTAACAGGAGTATTTAAAGGTTCATTTCTTTTAACATCTTTTCTTAAAGTGATGTTATCATGCGGCCAGTGCGTGGTACCATAATAATTTTCAAGAGCTTCTTTTTTGGTAGCTAATGCTTCATCATTAGCGAAAACTCTTGGTGAATAAGAAACATAACTAATTGTTCTAATTTGATTTGTATGTGGTAATTCTGAATGATGAATAGTCCTTGAATCCCACAAGATCAAATCACCAGCTTCAGCTTCAACTTTATATGGTTTACAACGTTCCCATAACCATTTTTTATCTTCATCATTTAATAAATACCAATCTTTTTCACTCCAAGTTGATTTATCAATTCTTGCAAAAAATTCATCAAAAAGTAAATGTGATTTTGGATAAACAACTAACCCACCATCTAATGGACCTGCATCAGTTAGTTGCATTATACCTTGAACACATTGGAAATCAGATTTATATGGAGATTGATCAAAATGTTCCCAATGTTCTGAATTTGAATGATCAATATTTTTTGGTAAAATGATATTAATACCATCAAAACTAACTAATAATTCATTTGTACCCCAAATTTCAACAAATTTATCAATGATTGAATCTTCTTGACGAATATCCCAAACAAAATCTTCATGAGAAACACAATATTGAGAATAAACATTATGAACACTTTTCATTGGGAAATTTTCTGGTTCCCAAGTATCAGGATTAGAAACATCTATTGCAGGTGCTGTTGTAGTTAACCAATTTAAGAATTTTTTAGAGTATTCAGATGATTTTTTTTTAGATAAAACATTCTTAACAACAGCATAACCATTTTTTTGTAAATCATTTCTAAAGTCACCTTCTGGGAATTTTGTAGATTCAAATTTAGTTCCGTATTCTTTGATTAAGGATTTTATTTTATCTGTAGTCATTGTGTGCTAACTTGTCGGTATGTAGTAACTTAAGTCTTATAGAGAGAAAGAGTAAACTATAAATCAGAACTTTCCTAGGTTTAAATAAACAATTTTCTTTATGGAGATGATGAACTGATGAAATGATGAAACTGTGGCAGACCAGACCAGTTTATATGTAAGTCCGGAAAATTAGCTAGTTCAAAGCTGAAATTTCATCATTTACACAATTTTACAGTTTTGTCAGTGGTCAGCACTAAGTAAAAAAAAAAAAAAATTAATAAGCAGAGCGAGCCACGGCGCACCGACTCCCTGAGTTCTGAGTTCTGAGTTCTGAGTCCAGTGAGAATCTGAGAATCTGAGATTTATAGGACTTCAAATTTCAAATCTCGTGATAAAAAAAATTGGAGATTTTAGAATATTCGGAATTACTTCCAAAAGAAAACTAAAGCCATACAATAACAACAACTAAACAATATATGTAGTCATTTCATTTGATATGTAAATAAATACAAGACAGGTAGAAAAATATCCCAATCTATAGGTCATCATTATTTCATGGATAAACACATCTTTGCTAAAAACAAAGCAGTTCAATCTATAAAACGATGGTTTTAAAGATGGGTGGTATGATGTTTATACACCATACACTAATTTGTTCTCCCAGTCAACAGCCAGATACACCACACGTGACCTTCTCCTTCTGATTAAAGAAGAAAAGAAACAGTTGATGTGCTGTGCTACTGGCATTGCTGGTTGGTTTCATATGAAAGAAGGGAGGAAAAAAGTGAAAATTTGCAGTTTTTTTTGATCAACTGGACGGTTGACTGATGTTAGTCGGAAATTGAATAAACCTCGGAATTATTAATTAGGAACTTCTGTTTTGGGAGGTTTTTTTATTCTTTTTTTATTTTTCGTTTTTTATTTTCTTATTCTGGCGCAGTGGACAGAATGGCTGCTAAAAAGAAAAAAGTTCAGGTTCGAGTTTGATTGAAAGAAAACAATTCATTTTTTCAAAATTTTTTCTCTCTCTCTGAAATAATTATCAAAATTATACTACTTACAAATAAATCATTGAATCATCAAATAACCCACCACAATGTCCAATCTTCTAGACAACTTAAACGCTTTCAGGAACAAAGTTAAAACAGCTCCAGTGCTACCAATAAAGAAATTCACTCCCCCTCCTCTTTCTCCAGTACAACAATCTAAAATAAGCAATAACAACCATAACGATGATCATGAATATCCTCATGACAACACTTCACATCTGTCCACAAAACTATTACTAGCCGTGGAATACATCAAAGAACATCATAAAGTTACTATACAACAATTAACGTCATACCTAAATTTACAAAATAATCAAAACCAGAAATTAATCTCATTAATTAAAAACCTCGACAAGATTAAATTTAATTCTCATGATCAAACTTTAGAATATGTGTCAATCCATAACATTAAATCGAAACAAGAATTGATAATTTTTTTGAAAACTCAACCAACTTTTAAAGGAATTTCTGTTAAAGAATTAAAAGATGGTTGGAATGATTGTATCCCCGTTATAAATGAATTAGAAACCCAGGGTCAGATTTTGGTACTAAGAACCAAAAAAGATAACCATCCAAGATTAGTTTGGCCAAATAATGGTTCAAAATTGAATTTAATTGATGATGAATTTATTAAATTATGGCAATCTGTGAAATTGCCTGAACAATCAGATTTACCTCGTTTACTAAATGAACGTGGTTTGAAACCTGCAAGTGTTGATCCTGCCTCAATTAAAAGTGAAGTTGTTCAACAAGTTAAAAAAAGAAAAACAAGAAAGGGGAAAATTACTAATTTACATATGGCTGGTATATTGAAAGATTATTCGAAATAGTTCATCTCTTTTAAAACTTTTTCATAATTAAATCGTATCACCATCTATTCTATTAAAAGACTGAATATTGTTTTTTTTGGTTTTTTTTTGGTTTTTTTTTTTTTTTTTTCAATCAAACTACAATTATTTATATATAAAATCAACATCAATATTATATCAAAAATAGAATAAACAATCTCATTCCTCTTTTTTAATTTTTTTATCCCTCTTTTCCTTTTTATCTTTTTTATCTTTTTTTTCTTTTTTTTCTTTCTTCTCTTTTTTATCTTTTTTCTGTTTTTTAACTATTGGTTCTTCTACTTGTTGTTCCATTATTTCTTCTTCACTTCTATAACCTTCATCCCCATAACCTGTAGCAAAATGTTGTCTTTTCAAACCACCAACTTTATTAACATTTGATCTACCAACAACCAATTTTTCATAATTAATGTCAGGAATTTCAACTTTTTCAACTATATTGATTAATTTTACAAACCCAGAAACAATTTTATCTCCATTAATTATTTGAAATTTATCACTTTCTGCAAAATTTTTATTTGTTTCATCTTCTTTTATTAAGAATTCATTATTTGAAATTTTAATTGAGGAATTTAATTCAAATGATCTACCTTTTAATTCACTGAAATCAAAATTTCTCCCTGATTTTAATAACCAAACTTGTTTTCCTGCTAAGTCAATATTGCTAAATTCTGTTTGTTTGAATCCTTTTGGAGGAACATAATCTTCAGAATCCATTTCTTTCAGTTCTTTTTTCTATTCTATAATAAAAATTCACCATAATAATACAAAAAAAAAAAAAAAAAAAAAAAAAAAAAA